>JAVTVY010009221.1:0-43824 GCA_036873755.1 Hanleya hanleyi | reverse complement strand
GGCCTGGATTTCTTTTAGGATCCGCCTGATCTGAAAGTAGACATGAAAGGTGTAGAGGGCCCGGGTGTGGCTAGCAGTTCCTGCGCCAGCGGCTAGGTGGTCGCTCACAGACACGCCGCAGCCGGTCGTGGCGCACCACACGGCGAAATTCAGCTGATTCTGCCAAAACTGCAAGGGATTAGAGCGCCATGCCTGAACAAGCTGGTCGCTTTTCACTTTAGGCAGGCAGTATTTCACAAATACATCAGGAAACTGGGCCGCAAAGCCACCACTTGCTGTGTTCACCAGGATGTCTTGGTGAGTGAATGTCGTCCCAGTAACACTCGTTCCAGCGGTGTACACCCCGGCCGCTTGGTAGGTGGCCTTTGTATTGAAGCTAAAGGCGTGTCTATTATCCATGCGCAATCCTTGCTGGTTTAGCACTTCGTGTGGCCGGCTACTATGTTTGTAACACTGAGCAACATTCAAAATGGCGCAGCAGTCGACCTTACGCATGCGCTCAAGAACCAAAACGGACAATACAAAGTAGCACTGCTCGAGCTCACTTTCTACCCACTATGGGAGAACGTCCCAGCCGGAACTAGCTTCTCTGTTGGCAGAAAGCTTGTGGCTGTCCCTAGCGGTTATTACAATGTCTGTTCCCTTAATAAAGAGGTCTTCAAGCCACACGGGGCGGGCCTGGAGATAAACCATGCCACCGGTCGACTGACGTTGACGACCGACAGTAGCATACAACTGTTTGGCCTTGCGCGGCTCCTGGGATTCTCAAATCCTGACAGTATCCTGACTGGGCCAGCAGTGCAGGGCGACAGCTTCCCCACACTAGCACCCAATAAAGAAGTGTTCGCTCACCTGGGTGAGGTGAGCACATCGCACAATCTAGTGGGGAAGGCAGTGGAGACGGCTGGCACAAGCACTGCATACCCTTGTGTGGCCTACCCTTCCACTCTTATCAGAGCTATAGCTGTGACCGGTGAGGGAATAAACTGCGGAAAAACCATTTCTTTCCCTAATCCACAGTATAAGCCACTAATATCTGGCCCTATCCCACAGCTAACGTTCTCCCTGTTAGATAGATCAGGTACACTTGTAAAGACTGCTTATCTGAGTGTAACTCTAGGTATTCATGACAACGATGGTTGAATCCGCTGGGCCCAGATGCAGTGATTTAGCCTTAAGCGATCTCGCGGATACCGAAGGGTTTGGCGACGAGGGTCACAATGACCGCGTCTACGGCTTTCAGTTCAAAAACGGCGTATACCATCGAAAGAAACTTACGCCAGGAAGATCCCCGGATCTAAGTTTCAAAGATCTTGAAGATATTAGCGCGGCAAAAACACGGACGCACGTGAGATACAGTGTAGTGAAAAAAGCAGACGGACAATGGACTCTCGCCGAAAGTGACAATATGGGCTGGCTCATTGACCTTGCTGTGGTCGAATCGGGAGTACAGATCGATAAAGCCGGGCTTGTGAGAAAAGTTTTAAATCGAGGTACGGCATTCCTGTCCTATAGTCCGTTTGAAAACAATGTCAAAGTACACCTCCAGGATGGGAAATTCTATATAAAAAGCACTGTTCCGCGAGGGGCTCTGGTAATGAATACGACGTTCCCCGTCCTGACCACTCTTCCTCCAGACTCAACTATCTTTGCTGCAATACCATTACCGCCTGCTCCCGCTCACGACACTTTCGTGGACATACTAAACAGATTTCCAAATAAAATGGCAGAATAAGCACGCTGGTCAAGAGTTGCGGATCTTCATTAAACTTAGCGCAAATAAAAGGCCTGTCGCGCATGTGTCGTTAGAGGGTGTAAATACACGCATAGGGAACAATGTGGGCGTGGACAAAATATTCCTAGCTGAAAGCGTCAGCTTAAAAACTCTCAAGGTGATTAACCGCCCCTTGGATACACTCGAACTAGAGATAATTGACAATAGCATATAGATTCATCATGGGACTATATCCAACATTGGACGAGGCCGAATCCGCGCATGATTACAGGCTAAAGCACATCTGTGATATACAACATGAACTCTCCCAAGATCGTGATTCCCGGTCGAGTTTGTACAAAAAATACCGCAAAGCGGTGAATGCTCTAGATGGCGTTGACGCTGCGCTTGCCACAGTGGCTTTGGGCCTCGGCGCAACTGGCGTTGGCCTCTTATCGGCTATAATTGCCGCACCCGTTGTTGTGGTGCTTGAGGTCTCGGCTCTTTCGAGTGGTTTGGCAGGAATAGCCTGCAAATTCATATCTCGACGCCTGACCATCAAAGCTAAAAAACACGATGAAATTCGCGTCCTAGCGTCATCAAAGTTGGATTCCATCGCAGATGCTATCTCGCAAGCACTTGTGGATAACAAGATCTCTGATAGCGAGTTCCGTCACATCCTAGCGGAGAAAACTAAATATGATGCAATGAAGAACGCGATCAGGGCTAAATCGTTGAAAGCATCCCATATCAGCGAGGAAGAAAAAGACGCACTTCTGAAGCAAGGCAGGGAGGAAGCAAGGAAACAGTTTGCCAGGGCAATCGAGGTAGAATCTCGATAAACTGCTTTCTACAGGCGGAGTATTAAAGACGCCATGCGCAGCCCCTGCCACCCGGAACCTTTTTCGGCGCATTAGCATATCATGTTAAAGCCATGGCTGACACTGCAAATAAGACATGTCGTCGATCGATGGTAAAATGCTAGCCAACATGGCCTATCATGCCGCTGTCATTAGCGGTTTAGCGATAGGTTATGCTCGTCTGAGCAAAATTGTTTGGAAAGGCCCTGCCCCCAAGTTGGATTACACCGGCTATGACGTAGGAATGCTTATTGCCGACGTCGGCCTAGCCTTAGCCACGAAAGACTTGCTGATTAAGCAAGGAATCCTCCCTGCCGATATATTGAAATAGGCGCTTTATATCGCCTCTTACCCACCATACTATAACACTGCGTGCGGTTATTGAATGTGTAAAAATTAAGCAAGGAATCCTCCTGCCCATATATTGAAGTAGGCGCTTTATATCGCCTCTTACCCACCATACTATAACACTGCGTGCAGCTATTGAATGTGTAAATATACTTCTCTCAATAAGCTTTAGGTGTGTTCTACTAACACTGTATTTGCTCAAGCCTTCTGTTTGTGAATGAATGCTCTGCCCTAGTTTTCTGTGTTGATCTTTCAGGCTTGAATATTTGGGTCGAGCTGTTATATGTACCTCACACCTGGCGACCTACATATCGCTATGACCCACAAACCATAGTTAAGGCTGCGATTGCACAATACGTCGTCCATTACGTTAAAACATGTTGAAGATCGCTATATGCGGAGATCTATTTAACCGATATACGGGGCTGATCAGTCCTATATTGGATCTTATCCACTCCACATCAAACTGGCTATCCACTCAACTTCAACTGGCTCGAAAATCCGAAGGTAAGTTTGGGAGGAATAATTGTGTTATTTAGAGGACTTATTACCGTCCGTGGAAGACAGCCCAAGGCGAGGCCATGCGAAATGATAATCGGGTCTTCCAGTCACGTCTCACAAAAGGGGGTTCGATCCCTACCTGACTGCTCTTGGAATGCTTGTTCCGAGCTCTTCTCACAAAAATTCTAGACTCATTTCGAATTGTCTAGGATGCCACGGCGGAGAGTTATAAGAGCAATTGAGTCCCGAATAATTATTTAATATAAAACAAGCCCTCACATGGCCATGAAGCTATGTGAAGAGGAATACGTCACAGGCCACGAAGCTATGTGACGGGGACTCAGTGAGACGTGACACACCGGTTTTGCATTTTTTGACCCCCGGCGTAGATTAACTCGCCCCCCCACCATTTTTTTTTGTATGCCCCCCCCTGGGTTTTTTTTTGTCCTGATAATCTCTGTCAAAAAATCTGCTCTCTGAACAGATTCCACAAAAAAAAGTCCGACACCCTAGAAATCCTCTAGGCACCCCCACGCTATCTGCTGTTCCCCCAGCCTGTTCAAGTCATGCAATAATCATCCCCATCGATTCTGTATGTTTAATAGGTGGTTGCGGCGTAGAGCCTGGGCCGGCAAGGGTGGTGGGCCGTCCCGAGGCTCTACAGAGTATGCGCCCAGCCCCCCACTTGGGAAGCTCCCCCGTTTTTGCATTTTTTGACCCCCGGCGTGGATTAACTCGCCCCTGCTCCCTCTCCCCCCTTGGGAAGCTCCCCGCCCATTCTGTTTGGTATGCCCCCCCCCCCCCCCTGCTGCTAGACCTCCTGGCAAAAATGTAAACAGCTTTAATACTCATTTATTGGAAATATTTAGATCATCTGATATTGAAAGAAATAAATGCATTTTAATGGGAGATTTTAATGTTGACCTTTTCAAGACAGATATCCATGCCCCATCGCAAAACTTTCTTGATATTCTAAAATCGAACTATTTTTTCCCTCAAATAACTAAACCCACCAGAGTGAAATCACATTCGGCAACATTAATTGACAACATATTCATAAATTTTCACGAGGATAACCTCCTGTCGGGGATATTCCTAACGGACATTTCCGACCATTTCCCTATATTTCATATACTGCATTCTTCAAGCAACGCAACACCAGATAAGTCAACAGTATCCTACCGTCGAGTTACTCCTGAATTAAAGGATCTCTTTATACATAGGATGAAGAATGTAACATGGGATAATGTCATACACGAGGAAAGAGATGTCAACGTAGCTCTGGATAATTTCCTGACAAATTTTGATTCCGCATATAACGAATGCTTTCCTATAGCTACGTTTGAACCGTCGTCTCATCGCATCATTAGACCTTGGATATCGTATGCCATTCTTACTTCTATTCATGAAAATAAAGACTTTATCGCGAATACCTTGTAAACAGGGACGAAAATTCTCATAAACTGTACAGAACCTATAGGAATAAATTGAACAAATTTATACGTTATGCCAAAAAAGTTTATTTCGAACAGAAATTTAATGAGTGTAATCAAGATATCAAAGGAACATGGAAAACCCTCAATCAACTCATGAATCGTAAAAAAGACAAATCAATATCTCGATCTTTTACTATCGATGGGAATGAAACATTGGATGCTATGACCATTGCTGATAAATTCAACGAATATTTCAGTACTGTTGCCTGTACCTTAGATTCCAACATTCCTCAAGTTCAACCAGCTTACAGTGAATTTCTTGGCCCTTCTATTGTCGAAAACTTTGGATTAATCTCTACAACTCCTGCTGATATCTGCAGTCTCATTTTGAATTTGAAGTCTGCATCGCCCGGCCTGGATGGTCTTCCTATGTCTTTTGTCAAACTTGTGGCAACTTCTATTTCTGTTCCCCTTGCTCATCTTATGAACCTGTCTTTTCGTTTTGGTATTGTTCCAGATGCATTTAAATCTGCTAAGGTTACACCCATTTTCAAATCTAGTGAACAAACCCTCTTTTCAAACTATAGGCCAATATCCGTCTTACCGGCTCTCAGTAAAATACTAGAAAAGCTTGCAGTAAATATGATGACCAAATTTCTTGAAGCGAACAATGTAATTTCAGATAATCAGTACGGATTTAGATCAAACCACTCAACTGCTCATGCGGCAATTTCTTTGTATGATAAATTGGTAGCAGCAAAGGACGCGAAACAATTTAGTGCCATAACCTTTCTGGATCTATCAAAAGCCTTTGATACGGTCAACCATGATATTCTCCTCCCTAAGCTACACCATTATGGTTTCCGGGACACTGCCAACAATCGGCTCAGAAGTTATCTATCTAATAGAATACAGCGTGTTTCCTACAATAATATACTTTCATCTCCCATGAATATCACATGTGGGGTACCACAAGGTTCGATTCTTGGCCCCCTCCTCTCTCTCATTTACATTAATGACATAAATAATGCTACAGACCTCCTTCGCATCATCCTCTTTGCCGACGACACAAGTGTTGTATATTCCTCTGTTAATCTTGACCATGTCATCAGAATCATGTCACAAGAACTAGATAAACTCCACATATGGTTTTCGGCAAACCGGCTATCTTTGAACGTCAAAAAAACCAAACTCATGATTATCAAGCCTAACAAACAACGTCTGCAGCCGCCGCCACATTTAGTTATAGCCGGTAAACAGATTGAAGCCGTCAATTGTTTCAAGTTCCTCGGTGTAGTTTTTAATAGCAAGTTAAATTGGACAAATCATATCGACTATATTTGTAAAAAATTAGCCAGAAATACGGGAATCATTAACCACATAAAAAGCTCCGTAAACAAGAAAACACTCCTTATTCTGTACTACTCTATGATCTTTCCGTATCTATCGTATTGCAACATCCTCTGGGGGAACACTTATACCACTCACCTGAATCCTTTAATATTGCTTCAAAAGCGTATTGTCCGTATCATTACCTTCTCGAATAAACGCGACCATACTCAACCCCTATTTTCAGATCTAAAAATCCTGCCAGTTATAAGCTTGAACTTATATAGTTGCTTAAATCTGGTTCATAAGTTCCTATATCATTTTGAGTTTATTCCTGCTCAGTTTCATGATCACTTTACAAAGTTGTCTGAAGTCCATCATTATCCTACAAGAAATTGCGAGGTGAACTTATACAGACCCTTTTATGTATCTAATTTTTCCTATTATACAGTCAGAGTCACGGGACCTCGGGAATGGAACAAGCTCCCCTCAAGACTTAAAAACATAACATCCTCCTCATTGTTTAAATCAAATCTCAAAGTTTTTTTACTTGAAAATTAATCTATTTTCACTAATTTGCCTTTATTGATTATTCCATTGCCTATTGAATGTTCCACTGTCACCAGTTGTCGTTTAGCACTGTGACCAGAGCTATTTTTTTATGGGATAGAACAAGCCCATTGGACTTTATTCCCGCCATAATTAAACCTTTAATGAAGATATGTACTTATTATATTCTTACTTTAATTGGTGAATAGGATTTCATTCATTCATTCATATAATGTCACCGGTTTAAACAGTCTCATTAACAAGCTGGGTCAATGAACAACAATACATATAACTTCTTTATGATAAAACCTGACCGCCTATGGCGCATTTTAGGATTGAAATACGAGATCAATGTTCAAAGCCACACGGCTAGTAGTATATAAACGAGATCTTATGTCATATTGACATTTGACCTCTGAGTGCACTTTATGCCCCTGCTCATGCGCAAAATTCCGGATGATAATAATGGTGCGCTGGGGGTCAAAGATCACTTCTGGTCACGTGACCGGAACCGGAAGTGACTTCTCAGAGTGCACTCAAAGGTCAAAATTCAATATGACTTTAGATCTCGTTTTAAAAGGTCAAGAGGCGTCATGTTTTGGTCAATGCGCCCATTGATACTCTTCTAAAGGGTCAAGAGGCGTCTACGTGCCCCTTGTATGACGTCGCAAAGGTCACATGCAAATTTCCAAGGTGAATGCGACCGAATCAGCTATTTCGAAGGGTCAAAAGGCGTGTACGTGCCGGGAGGTCGATCCATATAGCCGCGAAAAAACATGGCCGCCTGAATGCATTGGGAGTTAGATTTATTGTCCGTAGTATTACCGTGAAGGCTGTACTGTTCTACTCTCAATTCGGGTGATCTATAAATAAAACTTTGCTTTTTCACGGGGATTCCACGTACCATGTCCCGGCGGTCTTCCGTGTTATATATGCATTTGATACATACACCGACACGTTAGTATTATATAGTATAGCATGGTACAATCGCTAGCAAAAGGTAAAGAACATCCGTGCAGTTCCGTTTTTTAATATCGGTATAAGAAAAAGGTGTCCGCTGGGCAAATTCCCCGATATCCGGAATGAGGTGAAAGTTAAGATCGTAGCTCCATCTATACACTCGAGACGCAAGGATAACTCTGGTTGGAAATCCCCATGCGCTTGGTTGCCTCCCCAATATCACGCCGGATTCGAATATTTCTGAATAGGTACGAATTTGCTCTTGAGTTATTTCAATGTTAAATGTTCTGGCATGTCCGATGACGTCACGTTCGGCTCAAAGGCCACGCCCCTTGATTATTAGGCCTTTAGTTACTTTAGTGTCTATCTCCGGGGAATGCATGTTTGAGGTAGGAGCATTGGGGTGGTCAATTTTTATTGTGGATTTCACTATGGGTGTGTCATCTTGTTTTCTCTGTCTCATCGTCTAGAAGACGATGGGAGGCCGTGAGTTGACTTTCGTTGAAAAGTTCTGATGACGCATGACGAGTGATTGGGAGAGCGTCTGACTGGACGTGTGTGGCGTGGAACAGGAGTCATTCTGCACATGCGCAGTCGAGGCGTAGTAGCGAAAGTGGAAATTTTGGAGGTGAGCACGGGGGTATTTGAGAGGTTGAGGGGCTAAGTCGCACCCAAATAGAGCGTGTAGGGTCTCATATTGAAGCTCCCGCGGTGTAGACCAGGACTTGCGGGATGCCCTTGTCAGGGCGCAGTGCACACTTGCCACGTTTTCGCACAAAGTTGCGCTTCCATAATTTCATAATAAGGAAGATGGACCCTTTTTGATATCATGATAATTCTTCTTCCCTGTTTACTAACTGATATCTGTAATACCTTCCTGTTGGACGTAAACATTCCTTCAACCGGGCATATCACATTTGCCGGCTGACCGTGCCTACGAGTTAATCTTGCCGGGAAGAGAATATTTGACAGACCAAAATCCGGAATCCTGGAATAATGGCACGAGTGCGCCCATTCAGAAAATATATAATTTTACGGGGTTTTTGTTGAAGGTTTTTCAATTATTTATGGTCGAAGAGCCGGACCCATGCCTGTTTTTAGCCGCACATAATTTAGGTGTATAATGCACCATTAATGTAGGCTGCATTGCACGGTTATAATACACCAAATGTAGGCCAAATCGTGTACGGTATTTTCTTCTTCACTACACTCGTTAAAAGCGCTTATTTAAGCCTTATATTGATCTTCTATTGCACATGATCGTAAATGCCATTTACCTTTGTTGGAAATGTTTCTATTTTATAGATGCTAGATGTTATAATATTGCTGGCCTTGCATATATGCTATTTGGACGTATACAGAATTACGCCCCCTTGTATTGGTATATATGTTAAGAGAAGTTCCCTGTATGTCTCATTATTATCAATGTAAGTGTCAAAATGATTAATTTTCAATACGGATCACATCAACACCCTGATCTGAAGTGAATGATAGCATATTATTCTGGTTTTGACTGTTTTTTTCTCGAAGTTTGTACTCCCACCCCCCAATCGTTTGTAAAAGTCGAAATGCAAAACTATTGACAATTTGGCTCCAATTTCAGCTATTTTCGCATTCGTTTTGCTTCTCATGCTTCATTCGAAAGCTGGTCAACATTCCTAATCGTTGCACATGTGTTCGAATATCACGGTCAAAGCGTAACTCTATGATATTCCTATTGAGCTCCTAAATTCCTGATTTCATACCATCTTGTTGCACGTCACCATTCCTCCAAACGGGCATATACCATTTGCTGGCTGACCGGGCCTACGAGTTAACCTTGCCAGGAAGAGAATATTTGGCAGGCCATTCATTTACTATTTATGGCCGAAGAGCCGGACCCATGCCTGTTTTAGCCGCACATAATTTAGGTGTGGAATGCACCCTCATCAGTGACCTCATTGATGACGTCATTAGTATGAGTAGTAGCGAAAGCGGTCATTTTGGAGGTGCGTTGGAGTTTGTTTGAGTGAATGGGGGACCATTCTTGGTCCAAATGGGTCGTGTGATGTGTCTTGATGAAGCACTAATGGAGAAGCGTCAGACAGGACTGGTGGGTTGTGGAAGTAGAGGCTATGGCCCGCTTGTGCAGAAAGGGAATTGTGGGAAAAGTACATGAGAATGGATTTCTAGTCTCGAGGTGGACCACTATTGGTCCGAATGGGGCGTTGGAAGTGTCATAGTGAAGCACACGTGGAGGAGCCGGCGACTGGATGGGTGGGACGTGGAACTGACATGCGCAGTAGAGAAGGGACATTGGCATGGACGTTTTGGGCCACCATTCGTTCGTTTGGTCGTGGGAGGTGTCAATGTGTAGCACTCGAAGAGAAGCGTTCGAATGGATGGGTGTCGCGTGGTAATGACGTAATATCCGGTAAACACCCCTTGAACGAGAGTGCGTGTCCCTGGGTCATTCTCCAGCACGGTGTTAATCTGGTGTGTACGCATGTTAGGTGAAAATATTGCACAGGACATTGCGTGTCTTGTCCACTTGAATGATGTTGTCAAACTCCGCGTAGCAAATCACATTGATTGTATTCAGGAGGGCTCGTGCAAAGTGAATTTCCAACCGTAAGTTGCCTTGCCTTGCGAGGGCCAGTTGACGGTCGTTCTCTAAGGTCGGGGTCAGATCGAACAGAACAACGTTTATCCGTTATCTTAGTTCTCCCGACTGATCATATTCCCTTCATCCTGGTTGATTTGACCTGTCGCTGTAAGTAGGTTCTGATAGGCTCGAATGAAATTCTCGCGTCCAAAGTTCGGTGTTAAGGTCGTGGCTGGGACCGTCAACATGTAGGGCAACAAAAGTGATGCCGAGATGTTTGAAGTCGAACGGGTTCTTCGGGTAGGCTCCGCTGAAACTTGTATTCTCCACACAGGCCAGGATCAATCGCTTGGGCAGTTCCCCCAAGAGATTTATTAACCTGTCGTCCTTAAGAGAACAGCGTTTTGATTTAGGCCCAATACAGGGTAACTGCTGGTCGAGTCACTGATGAGTTGTCGCTGAGAAAAACATTCACCTGTTGAAACACAGAGTGCAGCCAGAGATTCGTCAGGCCCTCCGTTGCCTGGCCAACGATTCTAGAGCCAGCCCCAGTGACGATCTTTCACATACAAGTACGTATGAGATAAATACACATAGCCGTTTCCGCATTGTTGATGGTTAACTCGATGGGACCTGTTTCATTGATGCTGGAAAGCGGGAGATGATCCACCCATAATCCCTGTTCGGCACTGGTCTGCGTCGGCGGAACAGTCCACAAATCAAATTCACTGTTGGTGGATGAAGGATATGTTCAAACAAAGATATCCTGGACCCTCGATTGCGTCCTCGCTGGGTCGGTCGTCGACTCGTGCCCAGTCTTGGTGGTGCAGGTATTTTATTCCCTACGGTGCGTTTTGCTTTGGCGACCAGGACCCCTCCTGCTTCTTTGGTTCGGTGTTTCAGTGCTTCTCGGACGGGGACACCACTGAACGCATCTGAAGTGTGACCACCACCCGAAGGTTGTCCGGTGTCATCCCTTATATCGATGGTGATGGTACTGATGTTAGAGTACGGGATTAAAGCTCTGTGCGACCTGATCGCCTTATTCCCCTTGCACTGGACAGACCCGGAGCAGGGACGCATCGATATCGCCGACAGTGTGACCATCCACCATATCCGAATAAACCTGCAGTCTATACAAGCCAGCCTTAAAATCCAGCATGGTCTTCTCCTGGAACCGACCTGGCTCGACATAGTTATCCGTCTCTAGTGCTCAGAGTTCAATATCTTGCTGAAATGTACGGTCACATTGCTCTGCAAGATGATCAGGAACTTTTGGTTCCACCCTCGGTACTTCATGTCGATCATATTCGCAAGCGAGAAGATATTGTTTCGCAAGCGAGAAGATATTGTTTCCTCGCAGGCTCGACCTCTTGATGTGATTACGCAACGCCTAGACAGATATTTTGGATATATGGTACTAGGCTTCGGGAAGAGTCAATTGGATCGATATGCAAGAGGTGAGAAAAATTCACGACGTCTGGCGACAAAAAAGCAACCATATGACTCTACAGGAAAGCACCCCTCGGCACCTAACATTCATACCCGAGAATACGATGGATTCTCCAATGTAACCTAAGTATCTCAGCCGCGCTTTTATTACAGCTGTTCATGCGGGGATTATGAAGTATCCACACGGCCCTAGCACCGGCTTAAGCGAAATTAGATACGCTATATCGGGAGCTGTGATGCCGGATCAGCTCAAACAACTCACCTGATGTTAATGGATAAGCATCGTGGACGTCCGATGGAGTAAACGCCTCAACATGGGGAAAACCTGGTAAATGCAAGAATTCCAAGAAAAACTAACCTGTACTGTCTGACTCGAACGGCTTAAATTTCTCATCAAAACAATAAAGCTACATATATTTGTCGAGAGACATGTACAGAGGGCGAGCCTCGGGGACTAACGGTCCACCAGCAGAACGCTACCTTATACAGGTAATAAATTGGAGCGATATGCAAGTGGTGGGGAAAATTGTCACGTCTGCGATTAAAAAGCAACCATATGACTCTACAGAAAATCATCCCTCGGCACCTAACATTCATACCCGAGAATACGGTGGATTCTCGGACGTAGCCTTTGTATCTCAGCCGCGCTTTATTGCGAAGGTTCATGTAGAGAATATGAAGTATCCACACGGCCCCTAGCACCGGCTTAGGCGGAATTAGATACGCTAGCTCGCGAGCTGTGGTGACAGATCAGCTCTAACAACTCATCTGAAGTTAATGGATATGCATCGTGGACGTCCGATGGAGTAAACGCCTCAATATTGGGAAACCGGGTGAATGCAAGAATATCCAGAAAACCATATGACTCTACAGGAAAGCACCCCTCGGCACCTAACATTCATACCCGAGAATACGGTGGATTCTCCAATGTAATCTAAGTATCTCAGTCGCGCTTTTTTATTACAGCTGTTCATGTGGGGACTATGAAGTATCCACACGGCCCCTAGCTCTGGCTTAAGCGGAATTAGTGACGCTAGATCGAGAGCTGTGATGTCAAATCAGCTCAAACAACTCACCCGCTGTTAATGGATAAGCATCGTGGACGTCCGATGGAGTAAACGCCTCAACATGGGATAAACCTGGTAAATGCAAGAATACCAAGAAAAACTAACCTGTAATGTCCGACTCGTACGGCTTAAATTACCCATCAAAACAATAAACCTACATATATTTGTCGAGCGACATGTACAGAGGGCGAGCCTCGGGGACTAACGATCCACCAGCAGAATCCTACCTTATACAGGTAATAAATTGGAACGATATGCAAGAGGTGGGAAAATTGTCACGTCGGCGACTAAAATGCAACCATATGACTCTACAGGAAAGCATCACTCGGCACCTAACATTCATACCCGAGAATACGGTCGATTCTCGGACGTAGCCTTAGTATCTCATTCGCTCCATTATTGCAGTTGTTCATGTGAAGACTATGGGGGCAGTCCATACCTAAATGATGTGTGGCTAAAACCAGGCATTGGTTCGGGTCTTGGGTCATAATAACCTTTAACAAGAACCTGTCAAAGTATATATTTTCTAAATGGGCACACTCATGCCATTATTTCAGCAGACTTGGGAGCTATTGAAATTGAAAATGAAAGACGTGCAATCCTGCTTAACACTTTTTTAACTTTTCTGGAAAACTCCCTAAAATAAACGAAAATGTGTCAAATTCTACCCACAGCCCAGAGAAACGTACGATATGATTTTCATTTTATGCATGTTAAAGTGTTTCTCGTCTAAAAGACAATTTAAAATGCCAAAACAACAGCAGTCGACCTACTCGTTTTTTTGTAAAATTTTATCGAAAGGAAAGGGTCCCTGGGCACCTAACATTCATACCCGAAAATACGGTGGATTCTCGCACGTAGTCATAGTAACTCAGCCGCGCTTTTATTGCAGCTGTTCCTGTGGAGGCTGTTAAGCGGAAATAGACCTAGCTCGGGAGCTGTGGTGACAGATCAGCTTAAACAACTCATCTGAAGTTAATGGATATGCATCGTGGACGTCCGATTGAGTAAACGTAACCTTTGTATCTCAGCCGCGCTTTTATTGCGGTGGTTCATGTAGAGACAATGAAGTATCCACACGGCTCAAGCTGAATTAGATACGCTAGCTCGGGAGCTGTGATGTCAGATTATCTCAAGCAACTCACCTGATGTTAATGGATAAGCATCTTTGTCGTCCGATGGAGTAAACGCCCCAACACGGGGTAAACCTGGTAAATGCAAGAATACCTAGAAAAACTAATCTGTCCGACGTCGTACGGATTCAGTTACCCATCAAAACAACAAACCTTCATGTATGTGTCGAGAGACAAGTACAGAGGGCAGGCTACTGGACTAACAGTCCACCAGCAGAATCCTACCATATACAGGTAATAAATTGGAGCGATATGCAAGAGGTGGGATAAATTGACGACGTCTGGCGTCTACAATCCACCGTGTGACTCTGCAGGAAAGCATCCCCCAGCACCTACATCCATACCCGAGAATACTGTGGATTTTCGGACGAAGCCTTAGTATCTCAGCCGCGCTTTTATTGCAGCTGTTCTTGTGGAGACTATGGGTGCAGTCCACTCCTAAATGATGTGCGACTAAAACAAGGCATGGGTTCGGGTCTTCTGTCATAATAAATGTAAAATCTTTAACAAAACCCCTGTAAAAATATATTTTTTCTAAATGGGCACACTCATGCCATTATTTCAGGAGACTTGGGAGCTATTGAAATTGAAAAGGAAAGACGTGCAATCCTCCTTAACCATCCTTCAACTTTTCTGAAAATCTCCATAAAATATATGAAAATCTGTCAAATTCTCCTGATAACCCAGAGATAACGCAGGAAATGATTTTATTTTTATGCATGTTAAGGTGTTTCTCGTCCAAAGGACAATTTAAAATGGTGAAAAAAAACAGGGATTCGACCTACTGTTTTTTTTGTAAAATTTTATCGCCTTAAAGGAATCATCATTTTCGCTCCCCGAAACATTGCTGATTCTAACCGGCTAGATATTCAATCCCGGACAGGTCTAACTCTGTAATGGCGCGTAGAGGCGATCAACAAACTATTGTTATACGTCCAGCAGGGTGATACTATATATATCAGTTGAGAGAAAGGTAAGAAGCATTACCGTGCTGTCAAAAACGGACGACCTTCCTTATTACGAAATTAGGGATGACCCACTTTGTGCGAAATCGTGTGGACTGCACCTATGAAGTATCCACACGGCCCCTAGCACCAGCTTAATCGGAATTAGATAGGCTAGCTCGGGCGCTGCGTTGGCGGATCAGCTCAAACAACTCACCCGATGTTAATGGATAAGCATCGTGGACGTCCGATGGAGTAAACGCCTCAACATGGGGTAAACCTGGTAAATGCAAGAATACCGATTGAGTTGTAATTTTGTTGATAGAATTTCGAATCTGAGCGAAAAAGATCGAAAAAGGTATCCTGCACAACTAGACCCCAAGGGGAACCTGTGTATCAAAATTGAGAAAGATCAATGCAGTAGTTCCTGAGAAATCGTGATAAAGTTTCATGGGGGTAAATACAAGATGGCAGCCTGGCGGCCATATTGGATTTTCGAATTTTACCAGAAAAGGTATCCTGCACGACTAGGCCCAAAGGCGAACCTGTGTACCAAATTTGAGAAAGATCCATGCAGTAGTTCCTGAGAAATCGCGATAACACGGTTTCATGGGGAAATTCAAGATGGCCGCCTTGGGGCCATATTGGATTTTCGATTCGGACCGAAACAGGTATCTTACAAAACTAGACCCTAAGGAGAATCTGTGTACCAAATTTGAGAAAGATCCATGCAGTACCGAGAAATGACGATAACTAAGTTTAATGGGGAAATCCAAGATGGCTGCCTGGTGGCCATATTGGATTTTGGAATCGAACCAGAAAATGTATCTTGCACAATTAGAACCCATGTGTTACCTGTGTATGAAATTTGAGAAAGATCCATGCAGTAGTTCCTGAGAAAACGCGATAACAAGGTTTCATAGGGGAAATCAAAGATGGCTGCCTGGTGGCCATATTGGATTTTCGAATGGGACCTGAAAAGGTTTCTTGCACAACTAGACCACAAGGGGAACCTGTGTACCAAATTTGAAAAAGATCCATGCAGTAGTTTCTGAGAAATCGAGGTAACAAGGTTTCATGGGGAAATCCAAGATGGCTGCCTGGTGGCCATATTGGATTTTCGAATCGGACCGGAAAAGGTTTCCTGCACAACTAGACACCAAGGGGAACCTGTGTACCAAATTTGAAAAAGATCCATGCAGTAGTTCCTGAGAAATCGCGGTAAGGGAGCGTGTCAAAAGTTTTGACGCGAACGCGTTCATATTTGAACGTTCGACTGTTCATTTCCGCATGCGTCAGGCCGTTCATTTTACACATCAGCGTCAGGAAATGAACAGTCGAACGTTCATATTTGAACGTTCATATTTGAACGTTCATTTTTTTGAACGTTCATTTTTGAACGTTCATTTTAAATGAACGTTCATTTTTCAATGCACTCTGACATTCATTTTCGCACGTTCGTTTTCGCATGTTCATTTTCTCAGGTGTATTTATTTTGCACTAGCTTTCGTAGGTATATAACCCACTTCCTCTGACGAAGTACTTTCGTTCTTTCAAAGCAATTATGGCAAAGATTTGACGTTTATCTACAACAAATTCAATAAATGTATTTAATATAATAAAAGTGGATCTTTCGTACATATTCTGGGGAATTATTTACCCGGAATTATAGAACGAGCGACAAAAAGGAACTAACGCGCGTGTATTATTTTTTGGAAGAAAACGAGATGAACTATATATAATATTAAACTTCGACAAAGAAATATCATCATACTGATGTGGTTTTATTAAAAGTCCGATGTGACCAAATATTGTAAAGAATGATACAACTAGAGGTTCCGCTTTGACCCTTGAGTTGCCGCTCCGGCATGAAGCCTATGCTGGTTGTTTTTTTAACAAAAACATACGTCTCCCCCATCCTCCCACCCTGCCTTGAATGGGTACATTATTTAAGGGAAAGTGCTATAAAATGAATGCAATAAGTATCTTAAACAAAGCTGCGTATCTAAAAATATTAATTACAAAGAAGCGATACAAGTAGATGAACGGATGGACAGACACCGGACACGGATGCATGCATGCACACATACACCAAAACCTGATCAAATGCGGGGGCTATGCCATTGAAGCTTCCATCCAAGTTTGGTGAAATTCCGTCCAGTAGTTCTCCAGATATCTTGCAGACAAGCCCTGTATATACATGTACAAGTAGATGGACGGACGGACGGACACTGGACATGGATGAATGCACGCACACACACCAAAACCTAATCAAGTGAGGGGGCTATCCCACTGAAGCTTCCATCCAAGTGGGGTGAAATTCCGTCCAGTAGCTCTCAAGATATCTTGCAGACAAGGCCTGTATATACATGTACAAGTAGATGGACGGACGGACGGACACCGGACATGGATGAATGCACGCACACACCAAAACCTAATCAAATGAGGGGGCTATCCCAGTGAAGCTTCTATCCAAGTTTGGTGAAATTCCATCCAGTAGTTCTCCAGATATCTTGCAGACAAGCAGTGTATATACATGTACAAGTAGATGGACGGACGGACGGACGGACACTGAACACGGATGAACGCATGCACACACACCAAAACCTAATCAAATGAGGGGGCTATCCCACTGAAGCTTCCATCCAAGTGGGGTGAAATTCTGTCCAGTAGTTCTCAAGATATCTTGCAGACAAGGCCTGTATATACATGTACAAGTAGATGGACGGACGGACAGACACCGGACACGGATGAATGCACGCACATACACCAAAACCTAATCAAATGAGGGGGCTATCCCAATGAAGCTTCCATCCAAGTTTGGTGAAATTCCATCCAGTAGTTCACCAGATATCTTGCAGACAAGCCCTGTATATACATGTGCAAGTAGATGGACGGACGGACGGACACCGGACACGGATGAATGCACGCACATACACCAAAACCTAATCAAATGAGGGGGCTATCCCAATGAAGCTTCCATACAAGTTTGGTGAAATTCCATCCAGTAGTTCTCCAGATATCTTGCAGACAAGCCCTGTATATACATGTACAAGTAGATGGACGGACGGACGGACACCGGACACGGATGAATGCACGCACATACACCAAAACCTAATCAAATGAGGGGGCTATCCCAATGAAGCTTCCATCCAAGTTTGGTGAAATTCCATCCAGTAGTTCTCAAGATATCTTGCAGACAAGGCAAGGGGACGGACAGACATCCATCCAGACAGACAGACATCCATCCATCCATCCAGACAGACAGACAGACGGCACAAACACTAGATGTCTCCCCCCAACATAGTTGGGGGAGACATAATAATCGGGTGAACAATTTGGTGAATTAAGTTCCTTAAAATGTTCGTAATTGGAAGAAATTTGATAGACGAATAAGGACTTTGTTATGATATCAAACCACACATTATTATATTACGTATTTGTATGACATTTATATAACAAATTTGATACATGGCATTCGATGGATGTTGATCGCGATTGTTAACTTATTTGTCAACCGTATATGCTAAACCCCTAGGTGTCCCCCATCGTCCTGTCTGACCTGCTCTGTATATTGATCGTGTGTAACGCACGTGGGCCCCGTCTGCCCAGTAAGGGTGAGAGCTCAAAGTCGGTTGCCGTTCCCGGGTAAATCAAGTTGTAAGGTGTGTGCGCCTTCATTGCATCAGATTTCTAAACCGCTACTATTTTTTTTCGTATGGGAAAATAGTGATATTCTTCAGGTCCAGATTGCTTTTTATGCACACCAAATGGCCACCCAGGATTTTCCTGGCAGGCCGTAACTGACACTGTCAACATTTGAAACCTCGGCATAATATTGTCGTTTCCATTTAATTTAACATCTTGCGGTGTTCTAAATGCTATTCGTTATATTTATTATTTGGTGTCAACAATGAGCCATCTCGGAAAGCCCCTTGAATAGATGTACATATAACGTTGATTTTAATATCGTATTCTGATCAATAAAGCTATGAAGAATCACATGATTGATAAGAAATCTGGACTATACAGTCTACATTTCTCAAGCATTATTTGTTTGTGCATTAAAACATGAAGATCACAAACATATAGCATGTTCGAGAAAGATGCCGTATATTTATTATTATTATTTTTATCTTATTAAAGTCCACTTTATATGAAACAAACTTGAAATGATTGAGGTGTTCATATGGCAGGGCGTAATAGTATAACCCCTCAGAGCCCCTTACTTTCCAAGTCATGACAGACTCTCCTTTGATATTTAAATTGTCAATGGCTACATTGTTTTGAGTCCTAACTCCTCTCACCAGTGTAACGATCTGTATTCACATTTACCTGGAGGTGTCTGGTGTGGGATAGTCTTGCAAATAAAGTGTTTAATTTATTTTTAGCATGTCCAGCTGTGAGCATATTTGTTTTAATGATCTTGCCACGCTTCCCAGCTTGTCCTTCAGAGAACTCGTCATCAAATGGAAGAATCCAAAGTCAAGATAGGGATGTGCGGGAGGGTTAGGTTACCAGCAGAGGGAATTACGCTAGTACTCCCTGTTAAATCAAGATAGAACTTTTGTCCACAGAGGGAATCTGGACTGCATCACGTGTAGCATGCAAGTTTCACCCAGACTAGAAATGACACTTATTCATATGCAAATGAGATCGTGTGTAACAACATAGAAGTGACTGCCTGGGGAATACCTTGCCCCTTCTGAAGCCCGGATTCAGCTCTGTGTGGGGATGCGCCATTCACCAGCAAGAGGCGATTGGGGGTTTCAAAATAACGTTGCAGTATTATGGGTTTTTGTGTTAATTAATGTGTGGCCCCTATTTGTCCCGTATATAATTTTCACAACACCCTCATTCAAACTTGTTCTGTCTTGGCTTTGAAGGCTTTTAGCACTGTGATTGTTTGACAACAGCATTTTTATCGAACCGGTCGGTATCAACGGCGGATTTTGAATAGCCAGCGAAAATGACTTGAAACAAAAAAAGCCAACACACGTATTTTCTTATATAAACAAAGATCAATTAACAGTTATCTATTTTACAGCATTCAACGATTTCAGATAATTTAAGATAATAATAGGTGGCGACAAAACACTGAAGCCGTGACCGGGACAAGTAGGCCCCTAACAGAGAAACAATTCTATCATTGTCCTTCCATATATCATCCGTTTATTAAATTATTATTATCAATCGCAGACATCGGACACACCACTCTATGTTTTACAGAATGCACTGAATACATGTATATAAACAATGCAAAGCACATGGTAAGTTACAATAAATTCTATAACAGAGGAAGGCCGCGCTGCGGGAAAGTAGATTTGACTCCACGCATTATATAATAGTATACATCACAAGGCAGGTTTCTGTATGCAACCGACTTTGAGCTCTCACCCTTTCTGGGCCTCCTGGGCAGACGGGGGCCCACGTGCGTTACACGCGATCAATATACAGAGCAGGTCAGACAGGACGATGGGGGACACCTAGGGGTTTAGCATATAAGGTTGACAAATAAGTTAACAATCGCGATCAACATCCGTCGAATGCCATGTATCAAATTTGTTATATAAATGTCATACAAATACGTAATATAATAATGTGTGGTTTGATATCACAGCGAAGTCATTATTTGTCTATCAAATTTCTTCAAATTACGAACATTCTAAGGAGCTTAATTCACCAACTTGTTCACCCGATTATTGTATCATTCTTTACGATATTTGGGCACATCGGACTTTTAATAAAACCAAATCAGTATGGTGATATTTCTCTGTCGAAGTTTAATATTATATAGTTCATCTCGTTTTCTCCCAAAAAATAATACACGCGGCGCGTTAGTTCCTATATGTCGCTCGTTCCCGGTAAATAATTCCCCAGAATATGCACGAAAGATCCACTTTTATTATAATAAATACATTTATAAAATTTGCTGTAGATAAACGTCAAATCTTTGCAATAGTTGCTTTGAAAGAAGGAAAGTACTTCTTCAGAGGAAGTGGGTTATATACCTACGAAAGCTAGTGCAATATAAATACAGTTGCGCTGCCTTTTCGAGTGTTCTGTTTTCGTTTTTTTTTTATTCTAATAAGAGTCGACACCCGATAGCCGTATTGTGAGCCCTTCAGCGATTTCTGACAGCTAGCATACATAATAATTTGAACGTTCAAAAAGGAACGTTCTTTTTCTGACGTTCATTTTTTCTGACGGGGTAGTGTTCATTTTCTGACTGTCGAACGTTCGTTTGCGGGAAGAAAAAGAACGTTCACGGACACCTGTTCATTTTCTGACGCATTCTTTTAGTTTGAACGTCAAAACTTTTGACACGCTCCCTAAGAAGAATTGTTTACGGACGGACGGACGGACGACGGACGGCACGACGGGCGGACGGACAGACAACGGATATCTGGTGATGGTGGGCTAAAAACTAACCTGTAATGTCCGACTCGTACGGCTTAAATTACCCATCAAAACAATAAACCTACATATATTTGTCGAGAGACATGTACAAAGGGCGAGCCTCGGGGACTAACGGTCCACCAGCAGAATCCTACCTTATACAGGTAATAAATTGGAGCGACATGCAAGAGGGGGAAAAATTGTCACGTCTGCGATTAAAAAGCAACCATATGACTCTACAGAAAATCATCACTCGGCACCTAACATTCATACCCGAGAACACGGTGGATTCTCGGACGTAGACTTAGTATCTCATTCGCTCTTTTATTGCAGTTGTTCATGTGGAGACTATGGGTGCAGTCCACACCTAATATGATGTGTGGCTAAAACCAGGCATGGGTTCGGGTCTTCGTTCAAAATAACCTTTAACAAGTATATATTTTCTAAATGGGCACACTCATGCCATTATTTCAGGAGACTTGGGAGCTATTGAAATTGAAAATGAAAGACGTGCAATCCTGATTAACCCTTTTTTAACTTTTCTGAAAAGCTCCCTAAAATATATGAAGATGTGTCAAATTCTACTCACAGCCCAGAGAAACGTACGATATGATTTTCATTTTATGCATGTTAAAGTGTTTCTCGTCCAAATGACAATTTAAAATGGCCAAAAAACAACAGGGGATCGACCTACTCGTTTTTTGTAAAATTTTATCGAAAGGAAAGGATCCTTCGGCACCTAACATTCATACCTGAAAATACGGTGGATTCTCGGACGTAGTCATGGTAACTCAGCCGCGCTTTTATTGCAGCTGTTCCTGTGGAGGCTATGAAGTATCCACGCGGCCCCTAGCACCGGCTTAAGAGGAAATAGTCCTAGCTCGGGAGCTATGGTGTTAGATCAGCTTAAACAACTCATCTGAATTTAATTCCGATTGAGTATACGCCCCAACATGGGGTAAACCTGGTATACTCAAGAATACCCAGAAAAATTAACCTGTAATGTCCGACGTCGTATGGCTGAAATTACCCACCCAAACATTAAACCTACAAAGATTTGTCTAGAGACATGTACAGAAAAATTGACGACGTCTGGCGACTAAAAACAAACATATAACTCTACATGAAAGCATCCCTCGGCACCTAACATTCATACCCGAAATAGGGTGTATTCTCGGGCGTAACCTTAGTATCTCAGTCGCACTTTCATTGCGGATGTATCCACACGGTCCCTAGCACCAGCTTAAGCTGAATTATATGCGCTAGCTCGGGAGCTGTGATGTTAGGTGTGATGTCACCTGATGTTAATGGATAAATATTGTGAATGTCCGATGGATTAAACGCCTCAACATTGGCTAAACCTGATAAATGCAAGAATACCCAGAAAACTAACCTTTGATGTCCGACGTCGTACGGCTTAAAATACCCTGAAGGCTGAAATCATCTTAAAATAATGGATATGCATCGTCGACGGCCGATGGAGTAAACGCTCCAACATGGGGTAAACCTGGTATATGCAAGAGTACCCAGACAAACTAACCTGTAATGTCCGACGTCGTATGGCTCAAATTTCCCACCCAAACAATAAACCTACAAAGATTTGTCTAGAGACATGTACAGAAAAACTGACGACGTATGGCGACTAAAAACAACCATATGACTCTACCGGAAAGCATCCCTCGGCACCTAACATTCATACCCGGGAATACAGTGGATTCTCGGTCGTCGCCTTAGTATCTCAGCCGCGTTTTCATTGCAGCTGTTCATATGAAGACTATTAACTACCGACACGCCCCCTTGCACCGGCTTAAGCTGAATTAGATACGCTAGCTCGGGAGCTGTGATGTCAGATTATCTCAAACAACTCACCTGATGTTAATGCATAAGCATCTTCGACGTCCGACGGAGTACACGCCTCAACATGGGGTAAACCTGGTAAATGCAAGAATACCTAAAGAAACTAACCTGTAATGTCCGACGTCGTACGGCTTCAATTACCCATCAAAACAACAAACCTACATATATCTGTCGAGAGACAAATACAGAGGGCGGGCTACGGGACTAACAGCCCACCAGCAGAATCCTACCATATACAGGTAATAATTTGGAGCGATATGCAAGAGGTGGGATAAATTGACGACGTCGGGCGACTACAATCCACCGTACGACTCTACAGGAAAGCATCCCCCGGCACCTACATCCATACCCGAGAATACTGTGGATTTTCGGACGAAACCTTAGTATCCCCGCCGCGCTTTTATTGCAGCTGTTCATGTGGAGACTATGGGTGCAGTCCACACCTAAATGATGTGCGACTAAAACAAGGCATGGGTTCGGGTCTTCTGTCATAATAGATTAAAATCTTTAACAAAACCCCTGTAAAAATAGATCTTTCTGAATGGGCACACTCATGCCATTATTTCAGGAGACTTGGGAGCTATTGAAATTGAAAATGAAAGACGTGCAATCCTCCTTAACCATTCTTCAACTTTTTCTGAAAATCTCCATAAAATATATGAAAATGTCAAATTCTCCTCACAACCCATAGACAACGTACGAAGTGATTTTCTTTTTATGCATGTTAAAGTGTTTGTCGTCCAAAGGACAGTTTAAAATGGTGGAAAAAACAGGGATTCGACCTATTGGTTTTTTGTAAAATTTTATCGCCATAAAGGAATCATCATTTTCGCTCCCCGAAACAGTGCTGATTTTGACCTGCTAGATATTCAATCCCGGACAGGACTAACTCTAATGGCGCGTAGAGGCGATCAACACACTGTTGTTATATCCTCGTTTGGAGAAATGTGTACGTCCAGCAGGGTGATACTATAGATATCAGTTGGGAGAAAGGTAAGAAGAATTACCATGCTGGCCCACTTTGTGCGAAACCGTGTGGACTGTACCTATGAAGTATCCACACGGCCCCTAGCACCAGCTTAAGTGGAATTAGATAGGCTAGCTCGGGCGCTGTGTTGGCGGATCAGCTCAAACAACTCATCTGATGTTAATGGACAAGCATCGTGGACATCCGATGAAGTGAACTCCCCAACATGGGGTAAACCTGGTATATATAAGAATACACAGAAAAACTAACCTGTAATGTCCGACGTCGCATGGCCTAAATTTCTCATCCAAACAATAAACCTACAACGATTTGTCTAGAGACAAGTACAGAAAAATTAACGACGTCTGGCGACTAAAAACAACCATATGACTCTACAGGAAAGCATCCCTCGGCACCTAACATTCATACCAGGGAATACGGTGGATTCTCGATCGTCACCTTAGTATCTCAGCTGCGCTTTCATTGCAGATGTTCATGTGGAGAATATGAACTATCCACACGGCCCCTAGCACCGGATTAAGCGGAATTAGATGATACGCTAGCTCAGGAGCTGTGATGACAGATCAGCTCAAACAACTCGCATGATGTTATTGGATAAGCATCGCTTGCGTTCGATGGAGTAAACGCCTCAACATGGGGTAAACCTGGTATATGTAAGAATACCCAGAAAACTAACCTGTAATGTCCGACGTCTTATGGCTTAAATGTTCCACCCAAACAATAAACAAACATGTGTCTACAGACATGTACAGAAACACTGACGACGTCTGGCGACTAAAAACAAACATATGACTCTACAGGAAAGCATCCCTCGGCACCTAACATTCATACCCGGGTTTTCAAATAGCGCGTTTCAGAATAAGAAAAGAAACAAGCATGTGTACAGAACGTCAGGTAGGCCTACATCCTTCAGACAATGCAAATATATTGGGTTTCTGCTTTTTCTACTACTAAGGAGTAACTGGATTTTAAATACGTTTTCTCTACTTCTGATGCCGTCACATTAGTTTTCCCCACACAGTTTAACAGCGGCATATAAGGAGCAAAGAAGGCGCACCTCTATCCCAACTCTCCCTCCTTAAATGCTCGTTCTACACTACTCCAGGGATGCGCATGTGCGCCATAGTCTTACTTTTATTCTTTTGGACGCTACCCCACGAGTGTTTCACTGTGACACCTCACACGACACAATCGGACCAATGTTGGTCCATATCTAGCTCCAAACGTTCATTCCAATGCTCTTTTTCCATTATTCCCTATTTCCGCGCCACAGCCCCTACTTTCACGACCCACCCGTCCAGTCTGACCTCCACGAGTGCTTCAACATGACATCTCACACGACTCATTCGGACCAAAAATGGTCCTCACTCACTCACTCATTCACTCACTCATTCAAACACATTCCCACGCATCCCCAAAAATGCCCCCTTTCGCTACAACTCCTACTGATAACGTCACCAAAGACGTCACATATGACATGGACATCCCTCAGGTCGTCGTCTACAACACGAGAGCTCCAATATGAGACCCTACCCGCCCTATTTGAATGCGATATAGCCCATCAATCTCTCAAATATACCCTTGTGCACCCCCAAAATGCCCACTTTCGCTTCTACCCATCGACTGCGCATGCGCGTCATAGCCTTACTTCCACACCACACCCATCCAGCCGGACGCTCCCCTACGAGTGCTACACATTGACACCTCGCACGACTCATTCGGACGAAGGATAGTCCACCTCGACCCAAAAACGGCCACGCCGGATCTGCTTATGGACTACGAATGCGTTGTCAGAACTTTTCAACGACAGTCAACCCATGCCCACGAGACCCCTTCCATCGTCTTGTACAGGGTGAGACAGAGAGAACAAGGTGCCACACCCTATAGCAAAATCCGCAAGAAAAAAGAATGACCGCCCCAATATTCCTACCCAAAACATGCACCCCCGGAGATTCACAATGAAGTAACTGAAGGCCTATTCATCGAGGGGCGTGACCTTTGATCCGGACATTTTACATTGAAGTAACTCAAATTACTACCTATTCAGAAATATTCGAATCCGGGGAGATATTGGGGCAGCGACCAAGCGCATGGGGATTCCCAGTCAGAGTTGTCGTCCTTGTATCCAGAGTGTGTAGATGGCGCTACGTTCTTAACTTTCACTTCATCCAGGGTATCGGGGAATTTACCTAGCGGACGCTATTTTTCTTATACCAATCTTACAAAAACGAACCTGATGGATATTTTTACCTTCTGCGAGCGATTGTACCATGCTATATTATATAATACTAACGTGTCGATGTATGCGCATTCATACCACGGAAGACAACATGTTGAGATTTGCTGGTCCCCGATGACGACATACTCCGCCGGGACATGAGAAATTCCCGTGAAAAAGCCCTGTTCTATATATAGATCACGGCGTCAGTTCTATTTATAGATCACCCGAATGGAGGACTACAACAGAACAGCCTACAAGATAATACTGCGTACTATAAGTCTAACTCCCAATGTATTCAGCTGTTTTTTCGTGGCAATATAGATCGACCACTCCATCGTATATTCAACCTTATCACGGGTCACCACCGCCATATATCATGCGATTCCAGGAAAGGTCGGATCAACATGGGGTAAACCTGGTATATGTAAGAATACCCAGAAAACTAACCTGTAATGTCCGACGTCTTATGGCTTAAATGTTCCACCCAAACAATAAACAAACATGTGTCTACAGACATGTACAGAAACACTGACGACGTCTGGCGACTAAAAACAAACATATGACTCTACAGGAAAGCATCCCTCGGCACCTAACATTCATACCCGGGTTTTCAAATAGCGCGTTTCAGAATAAGAAAAGAAACAAGCATGTGTACAGAACGTCAGGTAGGCCTACATCCTTCAGACAATGCAAATATATTGGGTTTCTGCTTTTTCTACTACTAAGGAGTAACTGGATTTTAAATACGTTTTCTCTACTTCTGATGCCGTCACATTAGTCTTCCCCACACAGTTTAACAGCGGCATATAAGGAGCAAAGAAGGCGCACCTCTATCCCAACTCTCCCTCCTTAAATGCTCGTTCTACACTACTCCAGGGATGCGCATGTGCGCCATAGTCTTACTTTTATTCTTTTGGACGCTACCCCACGAGTGTTTCACTGTGACACCTCACACGACACAATCGGACCAATGTTGGTCCATATCTAGCTCCAAACGTTCAGTCCAATGCTCTTTTTCCATTATTCCCTATTTCCGCGCCACAGCCCCTACTTTCACGACCCACCCGTCCAGTCTGACCTCCACGAGTGCTTCAACATGACATCTCACACGACTCATTCGGACCAAAAATGGTCCTCACTCACTCACTCATTCACTCACTCATTCAAACACATTCCCACGCATCCCCAAAAATGCCCCCTTTCGCTACAACTCCTACTGATAACGTCACCAAAGACGTCACATATGACATGGACATCCCTCAGGTCGTCGTCTACAACACGAGAGCTCCAATATGAGACCCTACCCGCCCTATTTGAATGCGATATAGCCCATCAATCTCTCAAATATACCCTTGTGCACCCCCAAAATGCCCACTTTCGCTTCTACCCATCGACTGCGCATGCGCGTCATAGCCTTACTTCCACACCACACCCATCCAGCCGGACGCTCCCCTACGAGTGCTACACATTGACACCTCGCACGACTCATTCGGACGAAGGATAGTCCACCTCGACCCAAAAACGGCCACGCCGGATCTGCTTATGGACTACGAATGCGTTGTCAGAACTTTTCAACGACAGTCAACCCATGCCCACGAGACCCCTTCCATCGTCTTGTACAGGGTGAGACAGAGAGAACAAGGTGCCACACCCTATAGCAAAATCCGCAAGAAAAAAGAATGACCGCCCTAATATTCCTACCCAAAACATGCACCCCCGGAGATTCACAATGAAGTAACTGAAGGCCTATTCATCGAGGGGCGTGACCTTTGATCCGGACATTTTACATTGAAGTAACTCAAATTACTACCTATTCAGAAATATTCGAATCCGGGGAGATATTGGGGCAGCGACCAAGCGCATGGGGATTCCCAGTCAGAGTTGTCGTCCTTGTGTCCAGAGTGTATAGATGGCGCTACGTTCTTAACTTTCACTTCATCCAGGGTATCGGGGAATTTACCTAGCGGACGCTATTTTTCTTATACCAATCTTACAAAAACGAACCTGATGGATATTTTTACCTTCTGCGAGCGATTGTACCATGCTATATTATATAATACTAACGTGTCGATGTATGCGCATTCATACCACGGAAGACAACATGTTGAGATTTGCTGGTCCCCGATGACGACATACTCCGCCGGGACATGAGAAATTCCCGTGAAAAAGCCCTGTTCTATATATAGATCACGGCGTCAGTTCTATTTATAGATCACCCGAATGGAGGACTACAACAGAACAGCCTACAAGATAATACTGCGTACTATAAGTCTAACTCCCAATGTATTCAGCTGTTTTTTCGTGGCAATATAGATCGACCACTCCATCGTATATTCAACCTTATCACGGGTCACCACCGCCATATATCATGCGATTCCAGGAAAGGTCGGATTAACTAGTCACCGGCTCGTGTTTCAGTGTTGTTCGACCTCAACTAAAGTTATCAATCAACCGGCCATTCCAGCGATTCAGGCGACACGCGGCGTAGTTGAAGTCTCTTTGACATGGGTCTGCTTTCTGACCTCGGAGGCTTCTCCCCGGAAGTAGCCGCTTCACCGCCAGACCTGACCGCATGTTCACGGAGGAATACATCCCCCTTGTGAACTTGACCTCCACATAAGTCACGAGCGTAGGTCAATTTTTATCAACATCCTGTTTCTATACTACTGAGGCTGATATATTTTGCTATTTGTTGCAGATCATGATTGGTGTTAATTTCTCGGGTGGGGCTACATTTTGGGCGCTCCAAGGAAATCGTGTATGTGTAAGTATTCATTTTGAAAATTATCAGCTTTAATTACCAGTTATCTGGTTATGTGAGTGGCCGTGTCAGTCGAGACTTCGAAGCAGGCTATACCCTAGAGAGTAGCACAAATTGGAAAATTGTAGAAAATTGAAATGAACGAGTGCAATACTTGAATTGAAAATAATGTTGACAAAATTTTGTTTTTGTGTACGGGGAAGAAATACCGTTATTAAAGGTTCTACTGAATGGTCCCCGCATCCCTAACATTTTCGTTCCTACTACCCCATGATGCCTCTCAATGAACTTACATGTACACTCCGGGATCACATGGCTCCATGAGTCGTTCGGCTCCATCCGGCAATAATACAACCCCTCCCAGCTCTCTGTCCATTTGTTTTATCGAGTTGGGCAAAAGAGTTTGATTGCCGTGAAGAGCTCATCCGTCTACAATCAATCTTCAAACATCAACGACCGGTTGAACTTTCGTCATTATCTTCGTACGGCCGGTCACGTGATCGTACGATACGTTGCTGATCACGTGACACGAACGAATATATGGCGGAGAATTCAACCGCCGCTATCACCCACCACTACTGGACTATGACAGCCATCCTTGATGCCCGGGCTATGGCCCACGAGCGCTCACGCCGAAACCAGCGACGGCTCGTTGACCTCACAATGGTCTTTGCCCTATTGACCCTGACGCTGTGGCAATGGCAGTTCTGTCCAGCGACAGAAAAGAACGGTTCTTCAGAGCCTCCATGTCTCCCGAAAGAGAGACGGCTAAGCACAATGCTCTCACACACACGCGCGCACACACACAAACACACACACCCAGACACACGCACACACACACCCAGACACACACATACACACACAGACGCTTACACGCACGCACTCAAACACACACACAAACACGCACAAACACACATACACACACATGCACACTCAGCCTCACACACACACACACACACGCACACACGCAAACACACTCACACACGCATGCACTCACCCACTATTGTTAGTGCGCCCATGCGTTACGAGTGGGGTTGGGCACGCCTCACGGGCCATTTGGACCACGGATTGTTCATCTCTACCAAAAACACCTTTCTTCACATCCCTAAAATGCCCACTTTCGCTACTACTCATACTGATGACGTCACACACGAGGTGGACATGCCTCAAGTCATGGTCTATACCACGAGAGCTTCAATTTGACACCCTACTCGGCCTGTTAGGAACAAGAATGGTCCCTCAGTCATTCCCAAACGAACCTCTGCGATGCCTGCTCCCTATACTACTCCCAAGTGATCTATAAATAGAACAGGGGTTTTCCCAGAAAATTCCCCGAAGGGCAAATATATTCCCACGAAAGCTTCACCAGGATAACCCAACCGGGCCATTTGGACCAAAGATGGATCCCTTGATTGCCCAGACATGTCATTGCCCACGCCCAAAATGACATCTTTCGTTAAGACTGCCAAACTGCGCATGCGTAGCACGGTGCGAACTTCAACAATAACCATACCTTTCGTCCTCTACATGCAGAGAGCTACAGGGTGACACCCCACACGGTCCATTTGGACCACGGATGGTCCATCTCTACCGCAAAAACCTTCCTTCACACCCCCAAACTGCCCACATTGGTTACTTCTCCTACTGATGGCGTCACAGTTAACGCCACAAATGACGTGGTCATCCCTCAAGGGCTTCACTGTGACACCTCACAAGAGGCATTCGGACAAAGAACGGTCCCTTAGTCGCTAAAATATACCCCCACGCACCCCCAAAATGACCACTGCACTTAGTACACCTCAACTGTGCAGATTGATGCGACTTCCAATAAAAAAAAACACACCAGTCTAACTCTACTCCACGAGAGCTTCACACTTATACCCCACAAGGTCCATTTGGACCACGGATGTCCATCTCTACATCTTCTATGCTTTCTATACTACGGTCAGACTGCGCATGCGCAGAATGACGAAAGTGAGCTAGATATTAGCTCAATCGGATGCTTCTCCACGAGAGCTTCACAATAAGACATCATACGACCCAATCGGGGTCCACCTAGACCCCAAAACGGTCACACAGCGCTATTCATCCACTACGCATGCGCACAGTGATTTTTTTTTTAAATTCCAACCAACCGCCCATCGTGGTCTACGTGGTGAGACGTGAAAAACAAGATCCCACAACTCATACCGCAATGAGCATGTGTTGACTGGGACTTATACATGTCGGGGGGCTATAGTTGTGATTGTGAATCGTCGAACTTTATCTATACACCATGCAAACATGTTGTGACTGGTGACCTTGATCTGGTGAGTTATAAGGACCTAAGATTACTCCTGATGAAGGGACCTAAATATAGAGAGCCGAGAAATATAAATCTGAAGGCCGACCAGAAGATAGTCCTGTCTGCTTTGGAACAGTACGCTATTGATTGGTCTAAGCGAGAAAAAGTTGAACCTACAGTACTCGCTGATTGGCTGGACCTCACCAAGAGCAAGGTCGTTGAAACAATCCGCCATATTGACAAAAGTACAATTCCCCAAGAAAAACAAGTACTGAGAAGCCCCAATTCGCAAAAGTTCTAGCAAATCTCCAGAGTAAATTCGTCATAGTCCCAGCAGACAAAGCTCCAGATAATATAATGTTCATATGTAAATATTACTATTACCCGGTGCTGGTTGAAGAATTGAGTGTAAACATATCGTCATCAAATACGTCTACTTACTCTCAAACTGCATTTACTCTGGAAGATTTATTTAACAATCAGAAAACGTTTCTCAAGGAAAGAGGTATTTGTATTTCAACCAAATATAATGATATACCAAAAGTATACTGGACCCCCAAAATGCGTAAATCAACATACAAAGCTAGATTCATAGCTGGTTCTAGAAGCTGCACCACCAAGCTTCTTTCAACCCTGTTGACGAGGGCCCATCAGGAGGTAAAAACATTTTGGGAAAGGTATTGCGCCACTATTTCTAAAAACTCTGGCGTTGAATGTATGTGGATATTGAAAAACTCAAAATGTCTTAGGGAAGAACTTGATGCTAAAGGTCACATACCGTATAGACATGTAGCCACATGGGATTTCTCGACTCTCTATAGTACAATCCCTCATCGGGACCTTATTGACCGTCTAAGTTCATTAATAGTATCTGTGTTCAAGAAAACTGATCGTAGATATATTAATGTCGGATGCCATAAAGCATTCTTTAGCTCTACTACATACAAGAGATATCATTCATGGGATGTTTCTTTTTTACAGTTGCTTGAATTTCTCATTAATAATGTCTATGTGAAATTTGGCAACACAATATATCAGCAGCATACAGGTATTCCAATGGGTACTAATAGGCTGACCTATATCTCTTCTCTTATGAATATGACTATATGCAGGCGCTTTCAAAAACCGATCCATTCAAAGCCCGTTCCTTCTCATTCACCAAACGCTATATAGACGATCTTCTCGCTGTGGATAATCGCTATATAAATGACGCAGTGAAGGATATAAACACCTCAACAAAAGTAAGTTCGCCCCTACAAATTGTCTAATATTTTCCAAGATAGTTATACGATTGTAACGAGATTTCTCTCAGAACATCAGTTTGACCACAGCAACAATCAGTGAAAATGATAACCCTGTAGGTGGTGCTATGCCAGTCGGTCGCATTTCAAAAATTACAAAACAGATTATCAAAGACAGATTTTATTCAATCATGAACGAATACTAGCAGGTAGAGCAAAGACAGTGCTATCTAATTACACGGTTTGACCAAAGCAACAATCGGTGAAAATGATTACCCTGTAGGTGGCGCTATGCCTGAATGAACATGCATTGAATGTGAGACAGTAGCATTTCTGTAAATTGCAAAACAGATTATCAAAGACAGATATTATTCATTAACGAACAAATCCTAACTGGTAAAGCAAAGACAATGCTATCCAATCACACGGTTTGGCCAGAACAGCAATCAGTGAATATGATTACCGTGTAGGTGGCGCTATATCTTAACCCTGTCGGGTCTGGAGGGCCATTGCAGCCCCCTCCAACCAAACTTTCTCTCCTATCTCCGGTGCGACAACAAAATGAAAGTAGACTTTTTAGTTTGTCATATTGGGGTCATTTCGAACGTATTTGCATACCTCCCGAACGGAGGATCATGTGTGAATCCAAGATGGCGACCATGTGAGGTACCAAAAATAATAATAATTTTATTTCAGACTGATAGTCCATAGCATTACATAAAGAACAGTGAGAAGTGGTAGAGGAGTGTGGTTAATGTAAAATATGAAGCCAGTTGGCTTCTAGCTTCGATAGCGACTTTACATCAGACATTTGCAGACAAGTAAGCAGTATATTATCAGAGCTATACAAAAGTGATGTTTTCATCATTTTTCTTCAAAATTTCTGCTTTTCCTCGCGGAAAAGTGTGTAAAAATTATTTTATTTCACATCGGACTATAATTTACTAATTTATCATTCAGTTTTTGCAAAGAAAATACACAAATATAAAAACCGAAAAATCTGACGGGTAAAAATCGACCAAAAATGCCTTTTTGAAAATGACATCACTGTGACGTTATCAAATGTTTGCATTTTCTGATAGAGCGTGACCCAAGGATGTAGTGTGTAAGTTTCGGCATCCAGTCTCCAGAGGTAAGAAAACGTATTTTCAAAAAGGCATTTTTGCTCGATTTTTTCGATCAGATTCTTCCGGGGTTTTTCTATTTGTATATTTTTCTTGCAAAAACTGCATGATAAATTAATAAATAATAGTCCGATGTGAAATAAAATTATTTTATTCACTTTTCCGCGAGGAAAAGCAAAAAGTTTGAAGAAAAATGATGAAAAGATCACTTTTCTGGTACCTCGCATGGCCGCCATCTTGGATTTACCCATGATACTTTGAGTGGGGTATACAAATACATTCAAAATGACCCCAGTATCACAAACTAAAAAGTATGCTTTCATTTTGTTGTCGCATCGGAGATAAGAGAGAAAGCTTGGCTGGAGGGAGTCATAATGGCCCTCCAGGTCCACAGGATTAAGGGTAATCATATTCACTGATTGCTGTTCTGGCCAAACCGTGTGATTGGATAGCATTGCCTTTGGATTTGTTCGTTAATGAATAATATCTGTCTTTGATAATCTGTTTTGTAATTTACGGAAATGCTACTGTCTTACATTCAATGCATGCTCATTCAGGCATAGCGCCACCTACAGGGTAATCATCTTCACCGTTTGTTGCTTCGGCCAAACCGCGTAAATGGATAGCACTGTCTTTGCTCTACCTGTTAGTATTCGTTCATGATTGAATAAAATCTGTCTTTGATAATTTGTTTTGCAGTTTTTGAAATGCGACCGACTTGCATTGAATTCATGCGCATTCTGGCATAGCACCACCTACAGGGTTATCATTTTCACTGATTGTTGGGGTCGTCAAACTGATGTTCTGCGAGAAATCTCGTTACGATCGCATAACTATCTTAGAAAATATTAGCCAATGTTTAGGGGGGGGGGGGGAATTACTTTTGTTGAGGTGTTTATATCCACCTTCACTGGATTTGAAGGAAACTACAGATAACCCTACAGGCACATCATATTTAGACCTATATCTCTATGAAAATGAAGCGAGCCTTCTCTCTCGTCGACTGTATGACAAACGAGATGATTACAATTTCGACATCGTAAACTATCCCTTTCTGGACAGTAATATTCCAGTGGGACCAGCATATGGCGTATACATATCACGGCTAGTAGCATTTGCTAGATCCTGTGTTAAATGTGACGATTTTAATCAACGTTACAAAACACTGTTGCAGAGACTTATAAAACAGGGATACACCACCAAGCGCCTCCACTCAAAGTTTCTCAAATTTGGTAATACATATCGCATGCTGATAGCAAAATACGAGCGTAGCGTGCAAGATCTATGGCGTTACGTTTCGTAGCTTGTGTCTAATTCCGCTTAACCCGGGGCTAGGGGCCGTATGAACCCATGTACTTCAAGATCCTCGTGATACTCATATGAACAGTCACAATCAAAGCGTGACTGAGATACGCCATTCTTTAGATGACGACTTTACAACGAATATTATGGATTAAGAACACTGATCAGCGATACGGATTTGATATTTTTGGAACATCATGATGTCTTGCCGGCATCATGAAAATTGTTGACCGCTTCTCTCTTGCAGGAAACAAGCCTATATTTATATATACTATGATTGTATTTTTGAATTTGGTGCTAATACTGTTATATGGAATATGGAATAGGTCTTTGGATTATGAACGCGGATATTCTCAATGGACGACGGCTGAATTATGAATGACGGACCAGATTGTATTCCATTAGCTTCAACATTGTTCACTGAGCCAGTATGGGCCTATTCAGACCTCCGTGAACTTTTCAAACGAGAGATCCTGAAGGATCTTGGCGCCCACCATTGTCCGATAATTGTAAGCTAATGACTAGAGGATCTTTTTGTCCATTGTTACTAAGAACAAACGATTGATTTGTAATTTTGTTTTCAGAATTTCGAACCTGAGCGAAAAAGATCGAAAAAGGGACACTGAAAATCATCAAGATATAATCTAAGTTTCTGGAGTTTCAAGATTTCTAGAAACTGTACCTATGTCGGTTGTTATAATACAAGAGAAATGAGCAAAGTTAGTCTGAAAGTGAATGTAAATGTACAAAAAAGATATCTTGCACTACTAGGCCCCATGTGGAAACTGGGTACCAAATTTCAGAAAGATCCATGAAATATTTCCTGAGAATAACAATGTTTCAAGGGGAAATTTAAGATGGCCGCCTTGTGGCCATATTGGATTTTCGATTCGGACCGAAAAAGGTATCTTGCACAACTAGACCCTAAGGGGAACCTGTGTACCAAATTTGAGAAAGATCTACGCAGTACTTCCTGAGAAATCACGATAACAAAGTTGCATAGGAAAATCCAAGATGGCCGCATGTTGGCCATATTGGATTTTCGAATAGGCCCAGAAAAGGTATCTTGCACAACCAGATGACAAGGAAAACCTTTGTACCAAATTTAACAAAGATCCATGCAGTAGTTCCTGAGATATCGCAGGAACAAAGTTTCATGGGGAAATCCATGATGGCCGCCTGATGGACATATTGGATTTTGGAATCGGGCCAGAAAAGGTATATTGCACAACTGGACCACAAGGGGAGCCTGTGTATCAAATTGGAGAAAGATCCAGGCAGTACTTCCTGGGAAATCATGATAACAAAATTTCATGGGAAAGTCTAACATGACCACCTGGTGACCATATTGGATTTTTGATTCCGACGGAAAAAGGCCTCTTGCATATCGAGACCCTAAGGGGAACCTGTGTACCAAATTTGAGAAAGATCCATGCAGTAGTTCCTGAGAAATGACGATAAAAGTTTCATCGGGAAATCCGAGGTGGCTGCATGGTGGCCATACTGGATTTTCAAATCGGACCTGGAAAGGTATCTTGCACAACTAGACCCCAAGAGGAACCTGTGTACCAAATTTGAGAAAGATCCATGCAGTAGTTCCTGAGAAATGACGATAAAAGTTTCATGGGGAAATCCGAGAAAGATCCATGCAGTAGTTCCTGAGAAATCGCGAAAACAAGGTTTCATGTGGAAATCCAAGATGGCTGCCTTCTGGCCATATTGTATTCTCGAATCGGCCCAGAAAATGTATCTTGCACAACTGGACCCCAAGGGGAACCTGTGTACCAATTTGAGAAAGATCCATGTAGTACTTCCTGAGAAATAACGATAACGATGTTTCATGGAGAAATCCAAGATGGCTGCCTGGTGGCCATATTGGATTTTCGAATCGAACCAGAAAAGGCATCCTGCACAACTAGACCCTAAGGGGAACCTGCCTACCAAATTTGAGAAGATCCATGCTGTAGTTCCTGAGAATTCCCAATAACAATGTTTCATGGGGAAATCCAAGATGGCTGCCTGGTGGCCATATTGGATTTTCGAATCGAACCAGAAAAGGCATCTTGCACAACTAGAGCCCAAGGGGAACCTGTGTACCAAATTTGAGAAAGATCCATGCAGTAGTTCCTGAGAAACCGCGAAAAGGTTTCATGGGGAAATCCAAGATGGCTGCCTGGTGGCCATATTGGATTTTCGAATCGGACCAGAGAAGGTATCTTGCACAATCAGACCCCAAGGGGAACCTGTGTACCAAATTTGAGAAAGATCCATGCTGTAGTTCCTGAGAAATCGCGATAACAAGAATTGTTTACGGACGGACTGACGGACGGTCGGACGGTATGACGGACGGACGGACGACGGACCACGGACGAAAAGCGATTTAAACAGCCCACCATCACCATGAAGAATGATGAAGAAAACAAGATCTCACACCCCATAGTAAAATCCACAAGTAAAAAGATGACCACCCCTATACCCCATACAAACATTCCCCGTAAATGCAAATGTGCGAATCAGGAGAGATGACCCGGAATTTGCGCCACAGAGGGTTCGCCCTGTCAGAGTTGTCTTCCTTGCCTCCAGAGGGCAGCACGATCGATGTCGTGATGTCAAAAGGGAATCCCCACAGCAAGCGCCGCCATTTTGTATGTTTTTTTTCGAAGACATAATGGAAAATATACGCTCGACCCTGGGATCGCACTGGTGCTAGACTCGTCATAATAACATCGAACAACACCTTTTGGTTATGTTTATTACCATAAGTCTTACTTCCCATGGTTTCAGGTATTTTTTCGTGGCAATACGGGCCGACCCGCGTGTATTGAGCTCTGTGGAAAGGGTTCCCCACTGGCCAGTTATGCTGGGTATAGTGTTGGCGATATTGTCGGGGACCATACATGCATTCCGGGAGATTCACATTGGAAGTCACTGGGGTCTTCTATGTAGGGGGAGATCACTCTTGTCCACTCACCGGAAGAGACCGTTGACCTTTTGACCCGCATGGGAACTTTGACCCGGATGTGACCTTTGACCCGAAGTAACCTTTGGCCCGGATGTGACGTCATCGTGACATCACCATGGCAGCACATCCTCATTGTTTCCGCCCTCACTTTTGCGACCGAATTTCAGGGCTTCCTACTACTCATGGACTAACATTTAATACAATTTAAAAGCTATACGATAATGCAGGTTAATCATTATTCTTTTACGCCGACATTATCTTCATCGATAGTGGCAGAGCTCATTACCCATACGATCCACATCGCAATAGCTGCTCCCTAAACATGCGCAGCTCGATTTTGTCCTAAAATACCGTAAGGCGACGCGAAGGACGACGCGACGCGCGACGGGAAGGGCGTTTAAAAAGGGCGGCGTCGCGTTCTATCTCTTAACATTATAATAACGCGACGCTGCGCGCGACGGTCCTTCCCGTCGCTTGCGACGCGCGAGGTAAGTAGTATACAAAGCGTAAATTGGCGCAACAGATTTTTGTGACAAAAAATGTGGCGGTATTGTGGCGGTGTGCGCAGGAGTGTTGTGCGCAGGTATGACGTCACTTCCGGTCTGGGTGAATGGGGCGTGACCTTGGGGGCGTGTATTTCTCCGCGGTGATGCGGTCTGGCGGTGATGCGGTCTGCCTCCGCGGACCGAAAGTAGTCCCAAACCCGTGGGTTTTCGTGGAAGTGTTCGGCAATCTGTAGGGACCGCTAGTGGACCGATGGGGTCGAGTGAGGTATCAAAGTGAAGCATTCGTGAAGGGGCATTTGATGGGCTGGGTGTGGGGTTGAACTATCGTCATTCTGCGCATGCGCGGTGGCCCAAGGATATGGAAATAAACGTTTTGGAGCTAGGGGAGTCCCTAATGGGCCAATGGAGTCGTATGAGGTATCAATGTGAAGCATTCGTGAAGGGGCATCTGAAGGAGTGGGTGTGGGGTTGAAATAGCGGCATTCTGCGCATGCGCGGTGGCCCAAGGGTATGGACATAGACATTTTGGAGCTAGGGTAGCCAATAATGGTCCGATGGGGTCATATGAGGTATCCATGTGAAGCATTCATGAAGGGGCATCTGACTGGACTAGTGGGTTTGACATAGCGTCATTCTGCGCATGCGCATTGGCCCAAGGGTATGGACATAGACATTTTGGAGCTAGGGGAGCCAATAATGGTCCGATGGGGTCATATGAGGTATCCATGTGAAGCATTCATGAAGGGGCATCGGACTGGACTAGTGGGTTTGACATAGCGTCATTCTGCGCATGCGCAGACAGGGAATTGTGGGAAAAGGGTATGGTAATAGACGTTTTGGGATCTAGGGGAGCCCCTAATGGGCCGATGGAGTTGTATGAGGTATCCATGTGAAGCCTATGTGAGGAGGCATCTGACTGGACTAGTGGCTCGAGCGTTGTCACCATTCTACGCATGCGCAGGCAGGGAATTGTGGGAAAAGTGTATGGAAATAGCCGTTTTGGGATGTAGGTGAGCCACGAGTGGGCCGAATGGATCGAGTGAGGTATCCATGTGAAGCTTATGTGAGGGGGCATCTGATGGGGTGGGTGTGGGGTTGACTTAGTGGCATTCTGCGCATGCGCGGTGGCCCAAGGGTATGAACATAGACGTTTTGGAGCTAGGGGAGCCCCTAATGGACCAATGGGGTCGAGTGAGGTATCAAAGTGAAGCTTAGGTGAAGGGGCATCTGATGGGCTGGGTGTGGGGTTGAACTAATGGCATTCTGCGCATGCGCGGTGGCCCAAGGGTATGGAAATAGACGTTTTGGGATCTAGGGGAGTCCCTAATGGTCCAGTGGAGTTGTATGAGGTATCCATGTGAAGCATTCGTGAATGGGCATCGGACTGGACTAGTGGCTCGGCCGTTGTCACCATTCTGCGCATGCGCAGACAGGGAATTCTGTATATATTTCATCCAAGTATAGTGGAAAGCGGTTGTCATGAATAACAACAAGTTCAGCAAGGTTTATACAGCTTTATTATCCCCAATGTTACATCATACCCAGGCTGGGGGAGCCGCCCTGGGTATATTTAGTATGTTCACAGCAAAACAAATTGAAATATCAAACACCATGTTTTATTATTTAACGCACCGTCACATTATGTGCAAGTGTTTACTGAGCTCAAGTCAACGATCAGCATGTAGACATAGAGACTATGTGCGGCATCTTATGGTATTCATCAGTGCGCGGGTGACGCATTCAACCGATGGCGGTGGTCGGTCAGCTTGGTAAGGAAGAACGTGGCAGTATCTCCAGCATCGTCTCTAGTGACCTCCGGTTAATGATGGTGAGCGGTTGGTCAAACACATGGCTGTTATTACTGGCATAATAATACCGTAACTGGTCCGTCTTTTTGTGACGTAAGATGTACCCGAAAGCAACATTCAATTTGAAGGCCGTATTTTGATCTTTGAAGATGGCTTCCACGTAGCTGCGTAGACGGGTGAGGTGGGTCAGTGGGAAATTGTAGATACCTGGAATGGGGCGATCACGGTGGAAAATGTGCCGTATCATGGGCCATTGGCGCCGATCGATGTCATTCACTGGATGGGCGTCCTGTAACAGATCGCTGGGAATATCCACTGCATCTTCCAGAAAATGTCCGATGTCGTCAGGCGTATGACTGGCAACAACAATGCTAGGGACTGGCTGGATATCTAGGCTCTTCTGAACTGTGGGTATAGGCGGGCTCTCCGTGATCGCATCACCAATGGCGTTCGTCTCCCCGGGCTTATCTTCACTGGGTCTCACCTTCCGCGGCTCCTCTTCAGTAGGAAGTTGTCGCCCAAACCGTAGAAACGGACCATGAATCAAACGCTGATGCCGTCTTAACTGACTGCGTCGTTTGAAGAGTTGACCACATTCATTACATTGTTCCTTCGCGCCCTCGTGGAGTGAGCGTTCGTGGCGCAGTAAAGCATCTTCCCGATTAAATAACCGTGCGCAGGTTATACAAGTATATAGTGTACCGTTGTGGGTGGAGGCCTCGTGGCGTCGCAAATCTTCTGGGCGAGTAAACTGCTTCTGGCAAGTTGTGCAAGTGAACATCTTGGTGGTTGACAGAGTGTCTGATGAAACGGCCAGGCCGCTTCCCTTTTATAGCACGCTAGCTGGTAATCTATTTTTAGCACACTCTACCCCAAGTCGAGGATCGAGACTGGTGTACTGGTGTACGACTGAGCGGCATTGCGCGCGCGCGCGCGCGCATGAAGACCCTCATGCATACCTCAATGCAGGCGCAGACGCGAAGTGCCGGATGTAAAAATGACGTCACTTCCGGTTTGGGTGAATGGAGCGTGACGTTTGGACATGTCCAGACTTGTCTGACCGCCATTGTTGGAAAATGGCGGATAATGGCGGAAGGTGGCCGCCATTGTGGGGAAATGGCGGCTAATGACGGCTAATGCCGGAAGGTGACCGCCATTGTGGAAAAACCCCACAGACAGGTCAGAACATGCATTTCTATGATGTTCACGCATAATAAAAGGATTGATCTGTAATCTGTGTTGTTGTTGTTGTTGCTCTCTATTTTGGACTGACCCATCAGAATAGTACGTATCACGGACTACACCCGACGTCTAGGCGCTAATACTGTTATATGGAAATGGAATAGGTCTTTGGATTATGGACGCGGATATTCTCTAATGGACGACGGCTGGATTATGAATGACGGACTAGACGCTTGTAATGGTCTATAAAACACGTCTCTCGGGATCACACACCTTCATTTCTACAGAGCCATGACGGAGATCCAGCCCTGTGCGACTCGCATTTTACAGCATGCCACCGCGGTGAATTCATTCACGGGTTACCGAGCAGTGGTCCGGTCCATGTTTGCAGATGGCGACGACAACGAGGGACGACGCCAGATCCTGAACGAGTTCACAGAAGCGGTCCTCCACAGAGTGCACTCGATGGAGAGGCGTGCCATCACTCACCACTACTGGACTATGACAGCCATCCTTGATGCTCGCGCCATGGACCAGGAGCGCTCACGCCGGAACCAGCTCCGGCTGGTTGGCCTCACGCTAGTCTGTGCCCTATTGACCCTGGCGCTGTGGTATTGACAGTGGGGACTATAAATACGAGGGTCAGACAGAGTGTGTGTCATTCACCGTTCGACATTGGACCAAGCATGTCACCCGTCCTACGAGCCATCCTGCCCTTTACTCCCCGGGTGGGGTTACACGTCTATGAAGATAAAGTCACCCTGGTGGAAGACCGTGGAGTTTGCTGGTCGCCCGCTGAGACCGTATCGAATACGGTGACGCTACACCGTGACGGCTGGACCAAATTTAAACGGGAGTTGAGCGGCGAGCTCGATGGACACGTCATCCACATAGACAATGCCATCTACGTATACCGTGGACCTTTCTTCCCACGTCTGGGCCGCTACCAAGATGCTACGCGAGGCTTCACCCTAGACCCCGATCTGTGGACAGCTTTCGAGAAAGTGGTGTCTATCGTGGACCAGCTGTTTACACCGGACGAGCGGTCATCAGACGAGTTGGAGTGGGCTCGTGCCCTGAGAGAAGCGGCGGCAGAACCCAATGAACAACTACATGAACCCGACGACGATGCCATTGATTACCCGGCTACACTCAACCAGCCCAGTGATATGACCACCTGATCCTTTTGGTCTCACGGGGTTGTCCCTATAAAGACGAGAAACAGTCAACTCTGGTACCATTCACGTACTGACCATGGCGGAGCATATGATACTGGCGTATCTCAGCTTGGCCCCCGAGGTTTTCCTGCACGTGTATGCGGATAAGGTCGATATCATGGAGGAGGTGGGAGACACGGACCCTACACAACCGTGCCCGGCTCACATTCGTCTGTCCCGAGAGGGCTGGACCAAATTCAAACGGGTGTTATCTGGTGAATGACGGCGACCTCATCCACTTGTGTCACGATGTGTACATCCGACGCGGCCCTTTCTTTGCTCAATTGGCTCGGCTAGATGGGGGTACAGTGCATTTTACCCTTCACCCTGATCTATGGTCTGCATTGGAAGATGCCGTAGTAGATGTGGATGAAGTGCTTATCAAGCGGTCATCAGACGAGTTGGACTGGTCATTTGCCATGGACACTGTGAAAGCCAATGAAGAAAATCAGAAAGAAACAAGATATACCCGTTATAAATAAACGATAGAGCCAGGGTGCATCATCATTTTGTCACCATGAAGCGCTGGGAGAAGGTGCTGGATAACTTATACTACAGTCCCGACAGTCCGGCGGCCTATAGTGCATTGTCGGCTCTCTATCGAGCGGCCAAACCCCAGGGGATACAACGTGCCCAAGTCCGGGATTGGTTAAGAAGACAAGACACCTATACCTTACATCGATCTGTCCGTCGCCATTTTCTACGGAACCGGGTCATCGTGGGAGGAATAGATGCCCAGTGGCAAGCGGATTTGGTCGATATGATCGCCTTTGCCAAACACAACGATGAGAATCGGTATATCTTGACGTGCATCGATATCCTATCCAAGTATGCGTGGGTGGTACCCATCCGGACGAAAACGGGGGCAAATCTCATAGCGGCGTTCAAAGACATCTTCAAGACCGGGCGCAAACCTTTATATTTGCAAACCGACGAAGGCACGGAATTCCTCAACAGACCGTTCCAACAGTTTCTGAAAGCCCAGAAGGTGTTTTTCTTCCATACGTAAAACGAGACCAAGGCTTCCGTGGTGGAAAGGTTCAACAGGACATTCAAAGGCCGCATGTATAAATATTTCACCTATAAGAATACAAG
>JAVTVY010009220.1:0-45186 GCA_036873755.1 Hanleya hanleyi | reverse complement strand
ACAGATTCATGTTTTGTATTGTATATGTTTGGTTCTCAATCTTATAATTAGAGCATTTCCACAAAGTGGATGCTCTTATGTTTTCATGAAAAACGGCTCCGCCGGATCCGCCGCCGCCACCTTAAACGTGAATATCTCTGAAACCGTTAAATATTTTCGGATCAGACTTCATGTGCTGTTTCCTTAGGCCTGGGAAATTTGTCTGGTTGTGTTTCGATAGCCGCTGCTCATCACTAGGTGGCGTTGTATTCAGAGCATATGTAAACTTTTCTCTGACGATTTCGTTTGAATGGCTTGTCTGATTTCTTTGAAATTTTATTACAATGGTCTTGATGGATAGTCAATGTGCTAAAATGGTTTTGATGTATATGGCATAACTATATAGGCAAGTTTTTGCGTCTCAAAAAAACGTTTTTCGCGAAATGAAAATTTACCAATTCACTTGGAGAAATATTCAAAAACTGTTCCATTCTAGCTTGCCAAGCATAAATATAAGATTGCCGACATGATAATTCCCTTTCAGTGCAAACCAATTGCCATTTAAATGAAAAATCTCAATTATCTGACTTAACGTCATAACATCCATAACCATTATCATGATTAAAGTTTTTTCCATTGAACTCTTATGTGCCATCTACCTAGGGCTCCCTCTTCCCTTATATGTGTTGTAATTTAGATTTCACCTGCTTTTTTTCGTGTAATTTGGTCGTCACTAGGTGGCGCTATAGACATGAATGCAGGTAAACATGTGCAACATCATATCTTCTAAACAACGTGTTTGATTTCCATGAAATTTAGGTATAACGATCTTGCAAGATAGGCAAAGGACTGACAAGATTTTGGTGGTGTTGGCAAATCTTGAAGGCGCATTTTTGCATCTCACATTCTTTGCATTTTTGTGAAAGTGCAAGAGTTTAGATTTTGTTTTCACAAAAATGGAAATTTACTTCTTAATCAGGAAAAGGAATTCTATTTTGCTGAACACGAATGTAACATTCCAAGTGTTATAATTCACATCCCTTGTGAGCCAAATGGGCATTTTTGAGATACATGAAATTCTCATGACTTGAGTCCAATATCTACATTGCCTATGCCACATCTGAGGGTTTTGCTTCATCATGTGGTTTCGTGATAGTGTTTATCATTGGGTGGCACTATAGATAGTAAACGTATATAGCACAATTTATTGGCATTTCATCTGTTCATGAATTTATTACTGTCAGACAGACAATGGATTTCAAAGGACTGAATTTTTTTTTTGGATTGAAATTGAAGGCCCACCTCTCATACGGATTTTGCAGCCCATCATCATAATGCTTGATTTATTTCGCATTATCCAGTCTTTTTGCAATTACTAATTCTATTAACATTATGGTTTAAACATAGATTGAAAGGACATTGATGCTGTTAGCGCTGGCATAAACATGTGGCATAGGTATAGACAGCTATAAATATATCTAAATCTACGCTACATCAGCCACTGCTTACACACATAACTAAAATGCAGTCAGAGAAAATATGCTGCCATCAGTATAGTCAGTATGCAAGGATTCAAGTGAGCTTGAAGTCGGGACATTTTGGTCAAATAGTCATAGTGTAACACTGATATTCTGCTTTACCTTGCAGACCTCATATTGTAGGCCTGTGTGTTGACCATTCAGGTAATAAGACCTGTAGACTGAGTGTAGTGGTTGACTTGCATAATGTACTTAACATACGTGGACTGCTTGTGTCAACAAAGTAAACACTTCCTGCCCAGAATCAGTGCTATTTCTCTCTCCATTACTGATATAATAATTTGATCTTGTTCACTGGTATGGCTATCCAAATTAGATTTCTTTAGTCTGCATTGGCTGTGAAGCCCTATACTTCCAGATGTATGGAGATGCATTCTGGCCGATTTTCAATGAATAAAATCACACATTATTATTCAGTTAATGCTCCTTTTTTTGTTTTATGTGAAGGTCCCCAGAATTCATTTGAAACCCGCTGCATTTTGACAGCATAGTTACAACTGTTGATAATTATTTTTTCAACTGAAAAAGTAGGAAGATTTTTGTAGTGGAAATTCTACATCTCTGCTATACGGCACATCCCACCTAGGAAATGTTTACATGTATCTAATTGAGGTAAAATGGTGTGTTCTGGTGCATTTTGACGGAATATTCTGACTTTGAAGATGATATGTAATGATGCCCCAAAATGAACTGAATTGTCCGTGTCATCTGTCTGTCTCTCTGTCTGCCCATCTTTCTTTTCATACCACATATGCAGCTGGTGATGGATCAGAAGCCTAATGAAAACGACTAACCTTCACCTGTTTTATCAATGTCAAATTTAGCATAGCAATAATTGTTAAAGGAGTGAAGATAGGCTCTCCAAATTCACAATACTTGTGCAATTGGTGACTGACTAGAAGCCTATCCCAGTTGACTGAACTCAGGGTTATATACTGTATATTATGATATAACATGAAATATAGCTTGGAATTCTAAATTGATACCACATATGCAAATGATGATGGTCCTGAAGTCTGCGAATATGACTGGCGTTGACCTATTTTCTCAAGGTTAAAAACTGTATGTTAAGTCACATGTTAACTGCCAACATACACTTCAAATCTAACATTGTCATCATTTTGTTGTGGCTGTGGTTGTCTTGCAGAAGAATCTGGCGAATTTTGCATGTGTTCCAACAGCCTCATGCTTCAACAGTAACTTAAAACCATGCTGTATCGGCTGAGCTTTTTGAGCATCCTCCGTTTTCTAGCTCTAGTTCTAGTGAACAGAGGTTCATGATGTATGAGGCTTTGGTGGTCACTGGAAAATATGCCCCACACCAAACTGTATGCTCCAATCCCCAACCCTAAACCTTTTGTATGACAATGAACAGAGGTTCATAATGTACTGAACTTGGTTAGTGTAGATGATGAAGTGAGATATGCAAACTACACTGAGGAAACTTTTGCAGCATGTATCTGTAGAATGTTTGATGCTTTCTGCTGTAAATGTAGTGTACCTGTGTATGCATTTAATTTATTACTACAGCCAAAAGTTTTACACATCCGATAAATAAAATTGCCTGCAGCCGTAACCTGAATGCTTATGGTACATTATGAAGTCTCTGTAGTATAAGGTATTACATATCTCGACCCGGTTGTGGGTCATGAGAAGATGTCGGTTCAAGTCCGACCAGAGACCATATCTGTTACCATGAGTCATCCACATCTGCAAACTCAGGAAAAAAGAAATACATTCACGACAGACAAAAAGCTACCGTCTTGGACCAAAACGCCATTTAACCTGGTGGTGTGTGGTAATATTATATCCCCACTGCTGGAAGATCTTTTTGGTCCAAGGAGTCCTTCATACTAAAAAATGAAAAGTTATGATTCATAAGTTTTCGTAAGTAGATGAAAGTGACAAAATAGCCTGTTACAGTTGTTCGTATGTCGTGGTGTAGTAGATACGCACGTTGGATCACAATCGCCTCGAAATTTTCTTTTACCGCAACGTGGTGAAATAATAACGCCTTGATATCGAAAATATGTGAACCTATCATGGCTCACCGTAACATTCAGTCCGTTGATTGACAGTTGCCGCCGACGACAAGTTGTACATTGCATTGTGATTGACAGATGGAGAGAAGAAATGTACATTCCTATGAGTCGGCTAGCTGTGGGCAAAAACCACGCCTTACAATACCATCTCCTTTATGATGTTTTGACTGCTTCATTTTAGCCATCAACTACAGTGTACCAGTGGAACTCGAGTATAACCAACTGAGGTCTTGCCATTTTAATTGGTCGCCTACTTAGGAAAAATCAATAGTTAACCCTGCAACAATTTTCGTTTTTTGCAGCGTCTATAACAAAGCGGACTCTACAAAATGACCAACCTTTCTCTTTGGATTATGGACGCGGATATTCTCTAATGGACGACGGCTGGATTATGAATGACGGACTAGACGCTTGTAATCGTTAATATATCACACTTGAACGAACTTTTCAGTTCTCCCCATATAACCCCAGTGCAGTTGTTTATGTACCGGGCCTCAATTACAGAAGGGGATGTCATAATGTATTCATGCTCACTAGCACGAGGGACATTGACATGATTGGTGCCGAATACAGTAATTACATGTGGTCCGTGGGAGTGTCGCTTTTATCCCATGCCCGGAGAAATTGCCGAATGATAAACTGCAAACACCTCTATGGCAGTGCACAGCATTGTTGGCCTTTGTGCATGACAACAAGAATGCATTATGACGTCTCTCTATGTACTCGAGTCCCGGTACATGAAACAACTGTACTGGAGTTTTATATGGAGAGAATTTTAAAGTTATTTCAAGCATGATATATTATCAAATGGTTGTCATTTTATAGAGTTCTGTTAGTTCTACACGATGCAAAAAAAAAGAAAATTTATACACAGTTAACTGCTGATTATTGACAAGCTCCAAAGTAGACAACTAATTAAAATGGACAGACTATATTCCTAGAGTTTTTAGTGGATGTTTCTGAGCCTTTGCAGGGTTGTTGAAACATGGTCTGAAGATGTGCATCTGTCATTTGTGAGTTGAAATATTAATATTTTTCAAATTTATGATGTTTTGGATGTTGGGAGTTTCGCCATCAATTATAATGAACCAGTGAAACTCAGGTATAATCAACTAGTCCTAGAGTTTTGAGTGGATCTTCCTGAAACTTTGCAGGCTTGTTTAACATGATCTGAAGATATGCTTGTCCCATTTATGAGTTGATATTTAGTTTTTGTCATTTATAAGACATCACCGATTTTCTGCATCTATTTCAGTGTATAGACCATGTTCCGATGTAATCAGTTAGATCCACGGTTTTCACTGGATGCATTTGAAACTTTGTAATCATGTTTTTATACAGGTTTAAATTAATGGTTTTGGGGATGTTTTATCCTGTTCATGAGATGGAGTATTAGATTTTGCCAAAATTACCAGGAGTTGATTTTCTTCTTTTATTCTGGTATGATATATTGAGGATGTACTAACATATTCTCCTAGGTACAGTACCGCTCTCATTAAAAGTCAAATCGTGCGCGGTAGAGGCCCAGTAGCAGCGCGGTAGAGGCCCACTACCAGCGCAGTACCAACGCGGCAGCAACGCGGTGGTCGCGCAGTAGCAATGCAGTAGCAACGCGGTAGGAGCACAGTAATTACTGCGCAGTCATGCTTGCATAATTACCGCGCTATGAGTACATTATTCTGGGATCACGAATGTTTATGTCTAATACAAAGATTAAAAGATAACATGCATGCAAATGGTCCAGATACGGATTTCACTCAAGATCTTTTTTTGTGTATCACTGTTTTCGGAGATGAGAAAGCATCTGAATAGGGATATACAATAGTCATATCACACAGGAGTTTTCCCAAAATATGACGATCACACCGAGTTGAAGATGTCCTTGACCATTATTCAGGAATTGTACAGTATTTATTATTATGGTGCACTCTAAAGTTATCCAGTTCAGCCGGAAATAAAAAATGGGGTCCCCCTCCGATCACCAATAGTCAAATAAACGCAAGCCTGTTATATCCATATATCACCTGAAAGAGAATGTTTGTACCATTACTACAAGGCATATGCCATTGAAAAAAATCCCTGCCAACCCCTTTACAATTGTTTCAATTTTCCTGAAAATCCATCAAAATGTAGGAAATATTTGTCATATACGTCCATTTTCCATAGAAATACACGTCTCGTCTTTCAGATCGAGCGGTCAATTTTAAATGGTTAAAAAGAAACAGGAACTTTGAACTACCCGTTTTTGTCAAATTTTCTTGCCAAAAATGAGTCATGATTCTCGTTTAGCATAGCTGAGGTCATTGAAACGTTAATAACCCGAGCTATCAACGACTATAAACGTAGGAAGATATATAATGTGGTAAAAGACGGTTGGTCTTATTATGAAATCAGGGAAGGGCTATTCCTTTAAACCTGTGTGTGCAAGTGATTATTCTCAATTTTGTATTCCTGCTCATGTTAACCTGTGAGTGTTTTCAATCATAGCGATAAACAACACTTGCTTACTAACCGCCGTGTTGAATATCAGATCAGTAGTATATAAAGGCTAAATCGGGTTAACTTGACCTTTGACCTCCATGGTCAATGAGAGTCAATATGCGCACAATGAAAGTATATAGGGAGCAAATCGGGCCTCATTGGCCTTTCACATCTGAATGCACTCTATCCCATGATGCACCACAATTTCGTAGTATAAAAGCGCATTTCGAGCCCTACTGACCTCGCGGCGCAATGCGCAGAGGGGAGGTTTGTGGAGGTCACGTGGAGGTCAAGTGAGTATAGTAAACCCTTATTCAGTATCCTAAAAAGTATATAATGGTGATTTAAACGCATACTGACCTTTGACAATGCGCATGCGCGAAAAACCGGCGTGACCTGGGTATGAATGTCTGACCTATATCTGGTATCGGTGTTACATCATTGTTTACATCCGAGTCTTTGAATGAAGGATAGGCATGCACTGACCTGTGTCCGGGTACTTCTCATCGGGGTTTTTCCATCTTTACATCCGGGCCCTTATCGTTATGCGGGTTACATCATTTTTTTTCACATCCGGGTCTTCGTTGTGGGATCATATGATTCAATGATAGGCATGTACTGACCTGTATCGGTGAAGACGTCAACTCCGGTGTGCGTGAATCGGGCATGATCGTGTTTAGACTTGTACCATTGCTCATGGGATTTTTCCTTTCATCCGAGTCCTACATCCGGGCCTGTCTTCGCGTGACTCGACATGTTTAGACCTGTATTGACTGGGTTTTTTTCCATTCATCCGGGTCCTTGTCTACATCCGGGTACCCTGGTTTTACATTCGGGTCCTCTTCAACATCCGGGTTGTTACATTCGGGGACTGTGGAACATGCGATGATTGAGTAAGTGAGTGAGTGAGTGAGTGAGTGAGTGAATGAGGCGTGCCGAAATGCATTGACGCCCGTCTACGCCCGTCGTTACGCCTTAACGCCCTATCTGTACGCCTTAACGCTCGTCTCAACGCCCGTCAAGGCTTAGCTTAACGCTGCAACGCCCTGGTAAACTAGGTCAGAAGCTCTGATTTTCATGGAATTGCCACCAATACATCGAAATGCAGTGACGCCCGTCAACGCCCGTCGTTACGCCTTAACGTCCGTCTCAACGCCTTAACGCCCTATATTTACGCCTTAACGCCCGTCTCAACGCCTTAACGCCCTATCTTTACGCCTTAACGCCCGTCTCAGCGCCTTAACGAGCGATAAAGGGGATTTGGATGAAGACTGACCTTTGACCCCTGCGGACACCCATACCTGGGCTCATGGTCCATAGCCCAGGCACCTTCAACCAATGCGCACCATTATTATCCGGTATTCAGCAAGAGCATTTGGACACCTCAAATTGAGGTTGACTTCAATAATTCGCATATGACCTCCGTGAGGTCACTTCCGCTTCCGGTCACGTGGCCGGAACTGACCTTTGACCCCTGCGCGCAAGAATTTTCAACACCCCTTTTCAGGGCATGCGCAGTTGGTCAAAGGTCAGTTCCGGTCACGTGACCGGAAGCGGAAGTGACCTCACAGAGGTCATATGCAAATTATTGAGATCAACACGTGTCCAAATGCTCTTCCAGAATACCGGATAATAACGGTGCTCATGGGTCAAAGGTCTATGGAACAAGAGCCCAGGTATGGGTGTCCGCAGGGGTCAAAGGTCAATCATCCTCCAAATCCCTTTTATCGCTCGTTAAGGCACTGAGACGGGCGCTAAAGCGTAAAGATAGGGCGTTAAGGCGTTGAGACTGGCGTTCAGGCGTAAAGATAGGGCGTTAATGCGTTGAGACGGATGTCACTGCATTTCGATGTATTGGTGGCAATTCCATGAAATCAAGAGCTTCTGAGCTAGTTCACCAGGGCGTTGACGAGCGTTGAGACGGACTATGGGCATGCCTCTCTCACTCATTCACTCGCCATCGTTAGTGCGTCCATGCGTTAAGACGGGCGTTGGGCACGCCTCACTCACTCACTCATTTACTCACTCACCATCGTTAGTGCGTCCATGCGTTAAGCCGGGCGTTGGGCACGTCTCACTCACTCAATCACTCAATCACTCATCGCATGTTCCACGGTTCCCGGATGTAACAACCCGGATGTTGAAGAGGACCCGGATGTAAAACCAGGAATGGGGAAAAAATCATGAGCAATGCTACAAGTCTAAACATGATCACGCCCGATTCACGCACACCGGAAGTGACGTCATCACCGATACAAGTCAGTACATGCCTATCATTGAATCATTGAATCCCACACCGAAGACCCGGATGTAAAAAAATGATGTAACCCCGATACCAGATATAGGTTAGCCACCAGATAAAGACCCGGATGTAAAGATGGAAAACCCCCGATGGGAAGTACCCGGATACATGTCAGTACATGCCTATCATTCATTCAAAGACCCGGATGTAAACAATGATGTAATACCGATACCAGATATAGGTCAGACATTCATACCCAGGTCACGCCCGTTTTTCGCGCATGCGCATTGTCAAAGGAGAAATATGCGTCTAACTCACCTTGATATACGTTTTAGGATACTGAATAAGGGTTTACTATACTCACTTGACCTCTACGTGACCTCCACAAACCTCCTAGGGCTCGAAATACGCTTTTATACTACGAAATTGTGATATTTCATGGGATAGAGTGCACTCAGAGGTCAAAGGTCAATGAGGCCCGATTTGCTCCCTATATACTTTCATTGTGCGCATATTGACTCTCATTGACCTCAGAGGTCAAAGGTCAAGTTAACGAGATTTAGCCTTTATATACTACTCAGATCAATTATTTTCCCATACCCCACCTTTGTTTTGGTAGAATTTGCCACATCGAGCTGAGTTTTAGGTTATTACTTAAGAATCCCTTTGTTCTATAGAATCAACGTTTAACCAGCTATACATAGACCAGGATTGATGCCCAGCTTTTCAATTAAACGAGATAAACGCAGAAAGCCTAACCAGACCTCAAATAACAGCCAAATTGAAGGTCATTTTGCACTCTACTATCTACGATGAGCTTCAAAAAGAATTGTAATACAAAATTTGATGAACGTGTGCCTTATATGTAATACTGAAATTACATTAAAAATACCATAAAGAACACATCCACATATATGAATCACAAAGGAATACTCCACGATAATTCACATTTATTTACGATATATAATTTTCACAATATTTCACAGTGTAATTACTCGTACAGAGTACTAGTGATTTTCGGGTTGAAACAGTTAGCGTATTCGAAGGTCGTTTAGTGAACAATCACCGGTATGTTTAATAAATCCACGTGCTGAAACTCACACTTACCAGCAATTCTTCTTCGCAGTGACATGGTTGAAAATGTAGTATAGAGTAAATGTTGAGAGCCGATCAAGACGAATATGTGAAATCTTAGAATAAATTCGAAAGTGCCGTGTGGTGGACGTTCAAATAGGACAGCAGAATGAAATATCGCTTTAAATAAGACTGGTTAGATAATGTAAAGAATAGTTACTAATAATAATAACTAACTTGCTGGCGCCAGATTCAGTGCGAACACAAGAATCAGTGGGTGTAGATATTAAAGAAGAAAGCGCTTTTATAAGCTAACCGTCTATAACAATACAAACACCTTACAAGATTTAATTTCTTAAACTCTTACGAGGAAATGTACTCAGCTGTAGTAACAACAACGACAAAATCTTCGTCTTTTTATCTCAGAAGAGAAACAGGCTGTTTGGCAGCTTCAACTAATTTTGACTCGCGTTCAAACATTTTGTAGGAGTGATCTTCGCGATGTCAAACCTGTTACTTTCCATAAATCCACACAGACTAACAGGTTCATTCAAGTTGATATCTTGGTAATACACGTCTGTGTGACTGGGAGACTGTCTGTGAACAAGTGCATGTGATTTCAGTTCCGATAACTCCATAATCGACTGGGTGCTGCGGACAAATGGGAGGATAAAGAGCGTATGGAAGGGGATGGTATAGGGGGAGGGGGGGAGGGACACGTGCTATCAATTGTCTCAAATTCTTACACGCCATGGATACGTTTAGATACATATTTGTGACGAAAACCGTATATATTCATATTACTTACAATAACGATAGTCAAATTGAAACTGACTACTGAATAACACGTCAGGTTAAACCGGCATGATTGTAACATAATACCGGTAGTTTGAATAAATTAACAAATTATGGCACCCATGTCCTGATTTAGAGATCATGGGTACAAAGATAGAACAGATACTATTATTATATTACCAACAGTGAATTGGACCAATGGCCGTCACGTGATATCTCGCAGTATATTATATATTCACCCGCCAAAATGTTGTTTCTCCGACAGGTGACTATAAATTTCGTTAAGGTCACTGGTGAACAAGTGAGAAATGACTACATTGTAGTCAAAACCTGCGGCAGTGGCAATAATACAGTGAAAGACATATCAGCGGAGGCAGTGGTAATTGTAGAAAAAAAGCGCCATCTGCAAGTGTTTTCATGCCAAGGGAAGTAATTTTCAACTTCTAACCCACAATTGCCGGAATTGACTAATAGATTTGATACAATATATATATATTCGCTTTCCTCGTTCAAAATCCGACGATGTTGACTGGTCCGTGCCGTCTATACTGAATTGACAGACGAAGTCACAATAATCGCTTTGGCAATGTCTTGGTACAAGTATCGTGAATTCCAAGTTTCAAAACATTCCGTTCAGCCGTTGATTTTTGCAAATCAAAAAGGCTTTCGAATATTTGGAAATCCAAACAAATTTCAAGGATTTAGTCATAGCGCGAACATCTACGCTCTTCAGTCTCCCTTCTCGCTTACTTTGCCGAGCAAAATGGAAAATTTATATTTCCGTCAAAGTTAATTTTCAATGAATTTATTATCAGGTCTATCACTTTGATCTGTGAAACTATGGAATGGGGTTGAAGGCTTTATCGAACTGTTCAAGAGGCATAATGACATTTTTCACGATTCAAATTGAGGCCTGTGACAGTCTTGATATTCGATTAGAATAATAAATTAAGTTTCTGCATTTATGTGCGTTATCATCTGCAAACTAAATACGGTACCTTGACACTCTTTTCCATGCAGCAAGCCAATATCAATACATGGTTTGCTCCTTCTATACAAATGATTACCTATTTCATCCTTAGGAGATATCACCTCATCCGACATGTTTGGTCAAGCCTTTTCGAAGGTTGATAATTTTATTAATTTTTTTTTTAAGTCAAATTCTGCAAATAAGAAACATTTCTTGTCAGTATCTATGGATATCGCCCTATAATCAATTCGCGAATATGTTTGTCATTAAGTCATTCGGGAGGTGATTTAAGTGCGAAATTTCAGGGTTAGTTCACTAAACAAGGTCTGTGTGTATAAGAGAATCATGTCGAATTCTCGTTATTATCTTTTGGTACATCAAATTATTGCATTCGCGAAAATGACTTCCAAGTCAATATGAAAGGTATCAAAATAAATTTAAAAAACTCTCAAGGAAATCAAGGTCCTAGCTTTTGACAACGAGATCAAATAGATCGCTTTTATGGTCAGTATCTGCTAATATATGACGCAATTTCATTCGTAAAACTGATTGACAAAGTAACGTAAATTGTGAAGTGTAGAACCAGTAAGTTCTAGCAGAAATGGGCTCTGACTTGAGAGAATGATGTCAAATGCAACATGTTTCTGCCCGTTGTCTGCTGATACACATAAATATTGATTTTACGGAAGTGATTAATGCAATTCTAAAGGGATTATGGGTGCGGAAGAGGACGAGAACATCAATACCAGCGAAGCAAGGCCCTGGCTTGCGAGAATGAGGATAGAGGGACTGGTTCCGAAAGAGGATCATTCGAAATAGCTATGTGCCAAATTTCATGCTTGTAACCGAAAGTACACAATATAACTATGATGTACTGTTCGCGCATAGGGTTGTCGGACTCATTAAATAGTACATAGTCATTTATGTATTATAAAACCGTTTGCGCATAAAGTCAGTTTTGAGTATTATCAATGAGTCGGTATAGCTAAGACATTAAGTGCAAGTCCAGGGATTGGAGGGTCATTGTTTCGATTCCCACAGAGGGTTAAGTTATTCTTCCTTTCAAAACATATTTCCATATATGCGAATTGCTTCAGGGTAAAGTTAAACATCTTTATTCGGTGAAAGTTGCTGAGTTGTTCCGCTTACTTCTGAAACGTAATTGTTGCGTTTGTTTTTATGATGCATGATCTATAATTTGATACCAAGTAATATTCAATGTTAATCATAATGATAATGCGTTACTTGTTATGCTTCTTCGCCAATTTGTGTTTTATCTAGATTGGGTAGATAAAATGATTACTAGAAGTAGTGAACTTATTTTTCTACTTTCTAAGACAGTCGCCTGGGACTGTATGCAAATTAGCTGAACCACCGACAAGGTTGCGGCTCATCTTCTTTGGTATATAAGAAATCCAAGGATCTTAAATTGTGTATACATCTGCATACTGTTCAATGAAAATGGCAATATCTGAAGACAGTGACTGATGTGACGACTGACAGCTTTAAAGCGACTGACTTAAGAAAATTGAAGTCTGAACGGAAATCAACGAAGCAATAATTCATTCCACCGAATATAGTTGCAAATGAATTCAAACGCGCTTGAAGACAGTGGTTTCATGTGAGATCGGAGATTGAAAAGAAAAGTGTGGCAGAGATCACACTCTCTCAGCGCATGCGCATTTCAAAAAGTCACAAGAAGAACAACAACAACGCGAGCCTCCCGTAGACCTGCGTACCGCAGGTAAAAATTGTCGTGCGGTTGAGGAAGGGAGGATTTCCATGTTTGAATGGGGGGGGGGGGGAATCGACGCAACTTAGAACATGAGTGGATGACAGCAGCTTTCTACAGACATGATCAGACTAGAAATCTTCAGAATAATCATTTTTCATCATATAATTTCAGTCTTTTCATGTTGACATGAGAGAACAGAATTCATCGAGGCCAAATGTGCTATTCTTGAAATAGCAATTGATGTAAACATGCGCAGATCACATTCAGTACTAAAAGGCTGAAGGTGCTAAAAATACCGTCAGTATTTAAGCTAGGATAAGACGTGAGGATTAGATATGGAGAATTGGGGTGAAAGTAGGACTATCTTGGGGATCATCTTCCAGGTATTTGTAAGCTTGATTTTTTTATGGGAATTGAATTAGTATGAAATTCTTGGGGGTACCAAAACCATAATATTCAGTCTAAGGAACACCCTTCACAGCCAGACCGTTGAAGATATCAATATATTATTTATATTCACCCTATTACGTGCTGTCTGGATACTAGTATTAGAAAATTTGACATGTTTGGAAAAAAATCCAGAAATCCCTTTGATATAGCTCCATAAGCTCATGAACGTGAGCTTCTCCCTTAATACTAATAAAATGCGAAAGTGGTGATATTTAGTGCAACTGTCTAATCGTTTAAGCGTAAAACTATCCGAAAATCGTGTGTGATCTCCCAAATTCTATATTTTGAATCTATACTAAATTGATAACCTTCAAACTGAATATAAAGAATATGATATGGATTTCAGTCTATGCCGGAGAGTCAGCTTATAATTAGGTATGATTGACATAAATGCACAAGTTATTGATAATGACGCGGTTGGTAACAATCCGCCTATTGCACAATATTGAGATAACAAAGGAGAGCCTGTCTGCGCAGTAACCGGTGACTTCCAACTGATCAGACTCTGGTTCGTATGGTTTCATTTTGCCCTATTTTTTAACCCCTGACAATATTTTGAGCTGGCGATTCCCGACACAATTTTACTATATTTTCCCAGTATTCAGTGAAAGTGTCATTATGCTTAGAATAATATATAACCATATATAATACTACATGAAAATAAACCATCTATCACCAGTTCAAAATGATTGTCCTGGGTTATCAGATAGTGCAAAGGGAAATTATACGCACAAGTAGCTGAACATCTGTAGGACAATCTCCCGTCTCCAGGTAATTACCTCAGGACGTATTCCACCGGATAAATTCCTCCAGGACAATTCCTCACCGTCACTTTATACCCCCCCCCCCCCCCTACCGATAATTCATTCCCAATGTTAAAACGACCACCAGGAAAGGGAAATATTGTATTGTTATGAGAGCAATAATCTCATTACCGTCGGATCTTATATACGACATGATAAAAAGTTATACAGGTGCTCAAAATACTACCAAACAAAGGAAATATTGCAAAATTCTTCACTTCTGTCATAAACACGGAACGTGGCTAATTGAATGGCAAAATTATGAGCTATTTGTGTGTAGTTCCATTTCTTTTTATTAAATCTCATATAGTACATGTTTTGTAGGATCCCAGGATTGTGAAAGGATAGGATAACGTAGGATGAAGACATTCTGAAATAATAATACAGCATGAGCTTGAATGTATATAATACGTATTCCACCGGATAAATTCCACCGGATTAATGCATGAATATCTGTTTAACCGCTAATAAATGTACATGCGCAAAGATACAAAATGTGTTAAGCATGACAAGGAAGTTCTAATCCAATAACTAAAGTGTGTAATACTATATTAATATTCATGTATATTTATATAATGACCCTGAATAGGACACTTTTATTTCCTGACCCTTAAAGGTCGAAACATGAAAATCCACACGACAGATTATGTTTTCATTATACATGTATCAGTTCAAACTACATCACAATATTTTTTCCAATTTTCTGAATGTAAAAAAGAAAATAGGACAAAACGACATTTTTTATAGTAGTGGGGATTTTCCTGGGAAAAAATGTACTGGGGACGGGAAATTTATCGGGGGAAATTGTCCTGTGGAAATTTATTCGAGGGGAAATTGTCCGGGGGATGGAATATCTCTGTGTCCTTTCAGTATGTATTGTGGTCTGATATAGTATTAAGTTATATAGTACGTTATACCATTTCTGAGAAAAACGGACGCTGAAGCAAGTAATTAAGCTCATTCCCAATATACTGCATTTCCATAGCGAATCGTCTTTCAGAAAATGAGTAATGAAAACACTATTTTTTTCTAATTAGTGCATGTCCCCATTATACATGCGATAAATTTTCGTATTTGTATCATGAGAATAGCTACACTCGTTTTCTTTTTAATATTGTGAATATTCACAGCTGATTAATGTTATACACTATTTCGAGAAATAGAATCAAATGTCACACAGATAGATTTGAGGCAACGGAACATGTGAGCCAAATATTGAACCAAAATGGTTTTGAGCCAGCCGAATATCAGTGCTACCAATATCTACTCTATGTGTGTGGATCACAAATGTTCGCTGATTAGATGTTAAACGAAGCCATTTGTTTGTTTATGCAACATTGATTAGTTCATTCCAGTCATATATTGATCATTTGTCTCTATTTGTTGTATCCTAACCCAGGAGTGGTTTGGTGATGTGCCTTGCCCTGATGTCATCACAACATTAGCTCTTGCCCGAAACCTATGGGGTGGGAGTAGTACATTAAGGTGAAATCTCTTATCATTTCTGAGGGTATAGGGAGTAGTATAGAAAAGACGGGAAAGGTCGCATTGCCCTCCTTGCACTTAAACTTGAGGGGTAACTCGTGATTTCCCTAAAGAATCCGACAGGGGGCGCCACCAGCTCAAGGCATGTACGGACATGTACTGGATTGCATCAGCCTTGGCTGTGTGCCAAGTTTTGAGTTCCTCCGGGTACAATCGAAGGGGGTACTTGGTCAACACAGAAGAGTTCCAAAGGGGAGGTTACTCTTGATGCACTTTTGTGGTTTTTGTCAAAATGCCGGATTATCTTCCCTGATTCGAACATTGGCATATTAAATCTATACGAGAAAATGCCTGTATGGGGTATGGATGATCCGATGGGGTCGTATGAGGTATCAAAGTGAAGCTTATGTAAGGGAGCATCTGAGGGGCTGGGTGTGGGGTTGCAATAGCGTCATTCTGCGCATGCTCGGTGGACCAAGGGTATGGAAATAGACGTTTTGGAGCTAGGGGAGCCATGAATGGTCCGATAGAGTTCAGTGAGGTATCAAAGTGAAGCATTCGTAAAGGGGCATCTGGTGAGCTGGGTGCGGGGTTGAAATAGCGGCATTCTGCGCATGCGTGGTGGCCAAAGGGTATGGAAATAGACGTTTTGGCGTCTAGGGGAGCCCCTAATGGTCCGATGGGGTCGAGTGAGGTATCAATGTGAAACATTCGTAAAGGGGCATCTGACTGGACCAGTGTTCGGGCGTTGTCACCAGTCTGTGCATGCGCAAACAGGGAATTGTGGGAAAAGGGTATGGAAATACACGTTTTAGGGTCTGGCTGGGCCACTAGTGGGCCGATTGGGTCGAGTGAAGTATTAATGTGAAGCATTCGTAAAGGGGCATCTGACTGGACTAGGGGTTCGGGTATTGTCACCAGTCTGCGCATGCGCAAACAGGGAATTGTGGGAAAATGCTATGGAAATACACGTTTTGGGCTCTAGGGGAGCCCCTAGTGGGCCGATGGAGTCGTATGAAGTATTAATGTGAAGCACACATGAGGGGGCATGTGCGTGGGCTAGTGGCTTGGGCGTGGTCACCAGTCTGCGCATGCGCAAACAGGGAATTGTGGGAAAAGGGTATGGAAATACACGTTTTAGGGTCTGGCTGGGCCACTGGCGGGCCGATTGGGTCGAGTGAAGTATTAATGTGAAGCATTCGTAAAGGGGCATCTGACTGGACTAGGGGTTCGGGTATTGTCACCAGTCTGCGCATGCGCAAACAGGGAATTGTGGGAAAATGCTATGGAAATACACGTTTTGGGCTCTAGGGGAGCCCCTAGTGGGCCGATGGAGTCGTATGAAGTATTAATGTGAAGCACACATGAGGGGGCATGTGCTTGGGCTAGTGGCTTGGGCGTTGTCACCAGTCTGCGCATGCGCAAACAGGGAATTGTGGGAAAAGGGTATGGAAATAGGCGTTTTGGGATCTAGGGTAGCCCCTAATGGGCCGATGGAGTCGCATGAGGTATCAATGTGTAGCCTATGTGAGGGGGCATCCACCTGGGCTAGTGGCTCGAGCGTTTTCACCATTCGGCGCATGCGCAGACAGGGAATTGTGGGAAAAGGGTATGGACATAGACGTTTTGGGGTTTAGGTGGGCCACTAGTCGTCCGATGGAGTCGTATGAGGTATCCATGTGAAGCCTATGTGGAGGAGCATCTGCCTGGATTAGTATCACGTGGAACTGATGACTGGACTAGTGGCTCGCGCGTTGTCACATTCTGCGCATGCGCAGACAGGGAATTGTGAGCAACGCCCGCCAACGCCAAGCTCAACGCTTCAACGCCCTGGTGAGTTAGCCCAAAAGCTCCGATTTTTATGGAATTGTCACTAATTCATTGGAAATGCAGTGACACCCGTCAACGTTCGTCGGTACGCCCTAACATAACGCCTTGACGCCATGATGTAGATAGTTGAGAACAACAACAACAAGGAGGAGAACAACAACAACAACAACAACAACAACAACCTCACTCACTCACTCACTCACTCACCCACGCACGCACGCTCGCTCGCTCGCTCGCTCGCTCGCTCGCTCGCTCGCTCACTCACTCACTCACTCACTCACTCACTCACTCACTCACTCACCGTCGTTAGTGCGTCCATGCGTTAAGACGGGCGTTGGGGACACCTCAAAGATGTTGGGAAAGCCTCTCCGAGTTCCAAGAGCTCCGGAGCTCCGAGCTCCAAGAGCTCCGGAGCTCCGAGGGTGCAGCACAGGTACACGCGCATGCCTGCGATGACGTCATTTCCGAGCGCCGCAAGCTTTGAGCTCCGAGAGCTCCGATCCAAGAGCTCTGCCACACGGGAGCTACCACGCCCGGTGGTGGCGTTGGTGGTGGCGTTGGTGGCGTTGGTGGTGGCGTTGGTGGTGGTGTTGGTGGTATGTGCGTGTGTGTGTGTGTGTGTGTGTGTGGTATTATTGGTGTGTGGTGGTGTCTGTACATATAGAGATTAAGTCGTGTCCCTCATCATTCCATATATATATTGGACGCTGGGCTATAGGGTACAGGCATACAAGGTCCAGTTTTCGACACCAGATGACCACATTCCGACAAAATGGTCAGTTTTCGACACCGGCCATCTTGAACCAGAAGGCAAACGCCGCCATCTTGGATATGTCCTATAATGCACCGAGTCAAAATACTCGCTTTTGATTGGCTGAGGGCGCGCCCCACACATGTGAGTGAGAGTGAGTGAGTGAGTGAATGAGTGAGTAAGTGAGAGTGAGAGTGAGTGAGTGAATGAGTGAATGAGAGTGAGAGTGAGTGAGTGAGTGAGTGAGTGAGGCGTCCCGAACGCCCGTCTTAACGCATGGACGCACAACGCCCGGGCCTCTAGTCCAGTGAAATGCTCCCTCACGTGTGCTTCACATGGATACCTCATACGACTCCATAGGACCAATAGTGACCCACCTCGACCCCAAAACGTCTATTTCCATACCCTTTTCCCACAATTCTCTGTCTGCGCATGCGCAGAATGTTCAACACGGACGACACACTAGTTCAGGCGGATGCTCCCTCACATAGGCTTTACATTGATACCTCACTCAACTCCATTGGCCCAATGGTGGCCCACCTAGACCCCAAAACGTGTATTTCCATACGCTTGGTCTACTGCGCATGCGCAGAATGACATCAGTTCCACGTGATACTAATCCATCAGATGCCCCTTCACATAGGCTTCACATGATACCTCATACGACTCCATCGGACGACTAGGGGCTCCCCTAGAGCCCAAAACGTCTATGTCCATACCCTTTTCCCACAATTCCCTGTCTGCGCATGCGCAGAATGGTGAAAACGCTCGAGCCACTAGCCCAGGTGGATGCCCCCTCACATAGGCTACACAATGATACCTCATTGGACTCCATCGACCCATTAGGGGCTCCCCTAGAGCCCAAAACGTGTATTTCCATAGCCCTTTTCCACAATTCCCTGTTTGCGCATGCGCAGACTGGTGACAATACCCGAACCCCTAGTCCATTCAGATGCCTCCTGATATCAGCTTCACATTAATACTGCACTCGACTCCATCGGCCCACTAGGGGCTCCCCTAGAGCCCAAAACGTGTATTTCCATAGACCTTTCCCACAATTCCCTGTTTGTGCATGCGCAGACTGGTGACAATACCCGAACCCCTAGTCCAGTCAGATGCCCCCTCACATAAGCTTCACCTTAATACTTCACTCGACCCAATCGGCCCACTAGTGGCCCAGCCAGACCTGTAAACTTCACTGGTACTGATATGATACTTCTTCCCAGATGTAGATGGAATAGAAGTCCGTTAAAACAGTGTCGGGATAGATTCATCGAGAACAGCACTTGAAATGAGGCCACACCAACTTGGTACAGATGAGAAGTGGAAGATCGGTTTGCTGATACCGTAGTCTCCACGACTGCTCTGGATAAGCATTCCTGTTTCTGTGAAATATCCTCTAATCCGCGATGTATCCTCATGGTAAGATTAGAATTAAGACGCAGTAATGCTGTGCCATCTTAGAAGCACTTCTTGTAGCCTGAGGACTGACAGGAAGGCATAAGTCAGGAAGTCGTCAACTTGCTCAATGAGGCGACGATGGTTAGGATCTGTGGGTGCATGATGGAACTGACGAAGAGTTGTAGCACTACATTGACTCTTGTCGCAAACAGGTCTCTCGGGAACTCTGGTGGAATACCTTCTTTTGAGGCGCTACTTCGTCCGAATTATCTTGTCTGGAAGGGGTCAGCTATCCCCGATAGTCCATGGGCCAAAGTCGAAACTGGTACCACCTGAGGTGGCAAATTCTAGTAATGTTTCTTGAAGAGGTATATGTCTGTAGATGTTATCCATATGTGATAACCGTTGCAGATCGGTAGCTTAAGGGTACTATATCACGCTTTTTCAAACCTACCCCTTTCCCAGTTCTAAATCCAAACTTGAGGGATGGGGTATGGTCCCTCGGATATTTTTCTTATACTTCCCTCTAGAGATCTAAAACTTCGCACACTTCGGGCATAGGCACTCTTCTATTGAAAGAGGCAAACATTATGTCACATAATCATTTGATGACGTCACAGTGACGTAATAACCCAGTGAGCAGTTTATTGTCTCTTTTTTTCTCCATTTTGAAACTGATTTTTTTCAAATTCTGCTGGTATCACTTTGCGTAGTAGATTCGATTCATGTTCATTGAAGAGGAATTTCTATGTAGATGTTAGCCATATGTGATAACAGTTGCAGGTCGGCAACTTATGGATTGTTATAGCACACTTTCAGAACCCTACCCCGCCCCCATTCTTAACCCAAATATGGGGGGTGGGTTATGGTTTCTCGCATATTTTTATCATTCTTCCTGCTGGAGGGCTGAAATTTTCCACACACTACGGTTAGGTCATCGTTTATAGTAACCAGTAAACATAAATTAACAAAATCCCTTGAGGACGTCACTATGACGTCATAAAACGAAAAATCAGTTTTTGCCGGCCGTTTAGTCCGGCATAGGGTAATTATAGCTCGTTTTATGAAACCTGGCCTTATCCTTATTCCATGCCAAACGTTGGGGGTGACGGGTTATGGCCCACCAGATATTTTCTTTAAATCTATGTCTAAAGAGCTAAATGATTATACTCTATACATTTTAGGCCTATGCTATGATAAAATGCTAAATAAACCGATAAAACGTTTAATTACATCATCGTATCTCGCCAGAGTAACACATATATACATGTCGTTTATCTCTTTCCATATAGGTGTGAGCTGGAGGTGTTACTTGCCATTTGGGGGTGAATGAGGACAGTTACATTAAAATGGTATTATCCCATCGATTAAATAATAGTAGTTTCTTCGATGCAAAAACATGCCAAACGATGGGAGAGCGAGAGCAAATTTAACTCATGGTAGTGTTGCGTAAAAATAAACTGTCGATCTAGTTTTACTATTTTGTGTTGACAATTTCTACTCGACATAGAGTACATTTCCTGTACAACATGTATCATGATTGTTGAGTGTGTTAAGAACCTAACCAGAATCTTGTTGGCAGGTGTAGAATATCGAATAGGTGGCAGGAGTAGATTGCTAACATCAGCGTGGGCGATTGAAAGCACAGGTGATGTTTGTGTCAAGTTTTCAACGTAGACAAACTCAGGTTACTTTACCATCGCGTTTCGGTGTGGTATTAAATAGGGTACAGTCAGTGGATGGAAGAGACAAAGGGACTGTATAAGATTTAACCACCAAAGTCACAACGAATTCAAATCTGGAGACTATTCTGTTCAATTCAATAAAATGCGTCTGACCGGTTTTGTCAGTTGGAAATCGTTTCTAACCATAATTGCATGGTATGTGATGTAAAATGGATACCAGTATCAACTATTGATGATGTAATCATGAGGCTGTATGGAGATTTTAGTATATGACCCATATGAACATTCAACCAGATTTGATGATATGAAACGAACATCATGATGTCTTCAATTTCAGAATAATTCGAAACTGTTGTCAAATTTCCTTGCATAAAATACTACCTTGCTATGGCTGTGTAGAAGTTCGAGTTATTAGTGTCTTGTGAATAAGGGCTTTCGATTATTGACGCAGAAATTCCCTGAGTGTTATACACGATAGTATCGCCATCACAAATCTCCAGAACAGGTCATGACTATGCGGGATAATGTGTAATTAGGGCAGGTTGATGTGATGATCCTGGAGTTTTAATGATGCTGGGACCATCCATCATTTATATAATGGTGTATGGTTATCTGAAGAGCTAAACCTGTCACAGACACGATTTCAAAGGATTTAGCTACATTCAACTTCCGAATAATATTTCCAAACTGCCTGGTCATCAATGTGCCTAAGTTTAAGGTAAATCATTTCAGCATAATGGCATATGGGCGGTTAGGTTGAGTGGAAGTGAAATAATTTCTGGACATTGTTATCGAACTATCCGTCTGTGCAGCTGACGATGTAGGAATACTCTTTGCATCAACGGTGACATTTTTCATGTTCCACCAAAGATGTTAGCAGGATATATGATACTCCCTTTCAGCAACTAACCCAGTCGGGCAGGGTCACAGCCGGTTAGTCCAGTTTCAGGTTTGCAGCATTTCACTATCGAATATCCGATTGATGACGGAGCCTATGATGACGTTACCAAGTATGCATGGTTCTCTTAACATATTCGTTTTCATTTTGACCAAAGTTATACATCCAGGTACGAATCATTATCGCGAATACCATGGTCTACCTTAACACTCATGAGAGGAGTTGACATTCATTTAAACAACTAATTATGGAGTGGTCTTGTGGCGCTTCTGTTTGACGCACACTGGCATTCCGATCTCAGCGCCGGACCCCTGTGACTTTTGATCAAAGCAAAGCGAATCACTTGATTGGCTGACACAGTAGGTGACGTCATCAATGAATTATTTACGTTCGAAAAAGCCGTTTGCTAGGGCTCTCGACAGTAGAAGAGATAGAGGGAGGGAATGGTTTGGTAGCGGGGCTGAAGTCACCAAGGAATCACCTTGTTGATTTCCTGGCTATTTTGCCACCATCAGATTCATCAGTAGGTCTATCATGTGTGTTTTGAGACGATGTTGGTGGTATTGGATTTTCTGCATTTCTATCTTTTGCAATCTCTGAAAGAGGCCATTGGGGATGCATTTATGCAGCTCCCAGCAGGCAGCAGCTTTCATGGGATAATGCCCAGAGGTAATGATGTATCAAAATCTTCGGAAAAGCTCTAAAAGGGCAATGTTTATGCATTTTGAGAAGCAAACATCGCATTTCAAATACAGACATCTAACACATATAACCATCTCTGGCTATGAAGCAAATTTGCAGTTGGTACCACCGAGTGTATTATCCGTTCAACACGTTTGCAGGACTAAAGCACAAAATTTGCCGGGATACCACGTTGACCAACCTGGATTAGCAAACAATCGGTGGCCAAGATGGCAAGAAAGGGCAACGTCTTAAAAACGATGCAAATTCTAAGGTGGCCAACAATAGCTCATCATAAAGGGTGACCATATGCTGTAGCATTTGTAAATTGAAAAAGTATTTGTACTCATCAAGGTTCATTACAATTATAACAAAAGTCTGGAGGCCGAATATAGTCGATTAAGAGGAAAATTACATTTCGTCAGATTCATACAAATAATGACAGAAAAAGAGGCTGCAAATTAATGTGTCGTACAGTGTTTTTTGCGACAGCGGTGTTGAAAACAGGGGTCTTCGTAAGGATGCAGTCAAAAGTTTCGTTGAGAGACATGGAAAACCTCGTCTTTTACACACCCATCACTCAAGCCATGCATGTTCTTCAAGTTACAAATGATTGCATAGAAGCGATGCAGAGTGACAGACCAATTTTGAATCCCACAAAAATGCAGAATTTCACGTTGAAACTGACACACTGTGATCATAGTACAGACGATATGATACTGTGTTTTGATTGGCCCAGTGCAGGGAAGAGTAAGGGGGGATAACTTTACTTCTGACAAAGCAAATCCAGGAAAAGCATGACTTTTAACATTGAAAAATATGGAGGGGTGGGGGATTTGATTTCATGTCACACTCAAGGTGTTTTCACTCAGATGGTGACAGCCAGTTTGAATGTCCCCATTTGAGTGAACAAATATTGAGGGTGACATTGAAGGCAAATATAAAATATGACCACGAATAGATCTTGCGGTGTAGATATCAAAGGAAATACTATTTAAACATAAAATAGTAGTATGGTAAAGGAACAGAAGTTGCAATAATATTATTATTTTATGATTTCATTGAAGAGAGAAATGTCTATAAAAATTTGAGTCAGGAGAACATGGGACAACATTTTTTAAATATTTTATTGCCAAATGATTCTCAATGTTAAGATCAGACACAAGTTTGACTGTACGTTGTAAAATATTTAACAGCAGTATTCAAAAATTTAGTATCTCACAACTGACCTGCAATACTTCATGGATATATGAATATATTACCGAAGATCTTCAGATTGCATTTACAAGATATTACTCTGAAAAATAATTTAAACTTTTGTTAACTTTGTCAGGTTTCATGTTTATATGTACCACCTCAATTTTGGAAATTCAGTTTTTCAAAATTATTTATGTAGAATAATCATGAAGTCTTCATGTTGTCCAGTTGGCAGTTCAGAATGTCTATTTCAGGGAAAGATTTTTTTTAACATTTGAACGTTCCATATTATGTAGATGTGTTTACGTATGCACAATAATTTCTGCAGGGAAATAAACGTTGAAATATAACTGCTATCTGAAAATGGTAAATGCTTTATATTTGTTATTGGAAGAGCTATTAATGTATTTAAACGCTGAAAAAAATGAAAATTTAGATCTGGTACACCAAAAACTGACCAAAAAAAAAAGATTAAAATAAATAAGAAATAAAAATTTTAAATGATTTATCATAGAAATATTTAGCAAATGCAAATGTTCATATTCATACTCGATATTCATTTCTCGCCATTCTCAGGACCCAGGTTTATCATGCCTAATAATCTCTGGGGGATTACACTGAAAGTTCAATATGTACCTGGAAGTTCAATATGTACAGACCCTCAATAATACATATTGTGAGATACTGCAATTTTTTTAAGACCGCTGTGAATCTATTACAACAATGGTCCAAGTTAAATTATTCCTTTAGTTTAAGAAATTTTTCACTGAACAAAAATCCGAATCAAGGTCATATTTGGGGTAAGTACCTATTATAATGGATGGCTGTTAGAAAACCCAATACAAATAAAGTTGCAATAAAACATGTGAAAGTTGTCAATTACTAAATTGCTCCAGATCAAATATTTTTACCCACTTTCAAGATACACAAGAAAAACAGGTACATAAATTTCTTCCCTCGCTCTGGCTGCTCCCACGTATATTTCACTTGAATTGTTCCTTAATTGTTACAAGTCCCCATTCATAATCTTCTTGTTTTCTGAGACAGACATAAAGATAAACATAATGCATGGAAGTATGAAGCACAATTACTTTAGTAAATACAGCAAGTGATAGCTGGGTTACATGCATGTCAGATATACCCTCTGATTGCACCGGGTTGAAATCTTGGAGCGCAAGTTTTATGCACATGGATCTCGGCCAATCAGCATCATCCACTTGTAAACTGAGCAGAGTGGACTCGGCATGTCACAGGTAAAAAAAAGATGTTGCCTCATGTGTTCTTGTGAAATAATTTAGCATAAAACTTGTGTGCGCATGTGTGCCATGATTTTCAGTTCGACTGCAGTTACACTGACAGGTTAGGAGGCTACAAACTCTGATAATGGGATAATGTCATTCAGAAGTGTTACTCAGTTGCTGATCTGTGAAGGGTATTCCTTCAGCTGGCTCCTCTGTTGCACATCAAGTAATGTGTGTGAACCAGCCTCTCTCTGACCTTGTTGAACCATGTTTTTATATTGCTCTATATGTTAATAAGTTACAACTGCTAGAAACATCTCAACAGTTGAATGATTTTGAACTGACTGCATCAGGGGTTTCAATCTGTATGTTGTAGAAATCAAAATTACATGCAGAATACTGTGGCTTAAGAAATAATTTGAGATTATTTATCACTATACAAAGACGGACATTTTTGATGGTTCCAATCTGCGCAAACCCAAATCAAATCTTGACAGATTTGCCTGGGTGAATCTGTGCTGGTATACGAGTAGCTCCCTACAGTCCAGGAGCGGTAATTTCTTTTTTTTTCTGTGAATTGTTTTGTATCTTCCTGTGGATTTCGATAGCTGATCATGATGTCTGAATATTGTTGTGACACCTGATAATGAATCAAACTTATATTCTCTTCGGTGAGCTTGATAGGCCATTCATATTTCTCAATTCCCAGGATCCAGGTCTAGCTATCTTGCCAAATAGACTCTGGGGATTATAATCAATTATTTGCTTTTCTTCTATTTTGATGGCCTCAAGTGGGTGGGAATGTTATCACTATATATTCTTGTTATTTTCTTCTATTGTGCACCTAAAAATCCATAATCTACTGGGTTCTTTGCACTATAGTGATTTACATTGGTTTATGTTTACATTATATATGAACAACAAATTTGAATTAGATCTGATTCAAAGGAATGTTTGGACACAATCGCAAGCCTCAATCTTACATACCTTTTACTGGCAAATGTAGGCGACTGTTTATATAATGCAGTCCCCACAATTAGGATTCTGGCTGCAGCAAAAATTATTGTGGAATTGAAGCATTTAACACAATGTTAAATACTGCATTGTTAATTGTTGTGGCTAATTGAGGGACTGTACTGTACATTGTAACAACCTAACTCTGATGACCAGTGAAAATTCATTTTCTTTCAACCACAATTCAAAATACTACAGAAATATACATCTAACATGCAGAATGTGATGCCATATAGACTTTTTAATAGTCACATGCCATAAAAGGCAAATGATTGGCCACCATGGGATTTGGCCATGCGCCATTGTATGTAACGGCTAGAGCCAGAGAGAATGTATACAGGGGAATGATTAAACTCGTGATGATGATTTCTCGTATACCAATTCAAATTGTCAACCTCTGTCAAATGTGACTATTTCACTGACCAGCTATTAAAGCTGGAGCACTATCAGCTAGTCATGGACATTCCAGTCTCCCTAAATGTGTGGAAAGTATGTGAAACCTGGCACAAAAATGTTATGCTTTCCATTACCTTCATATTGTACAAAGGATCACTATGCTGACTATATTATGCATATTTTGGCAATCCAGATATATTTGACTGGTGCTAAAATTGCAAGTTCAAATTATTCCCCATAGATAAGCATAGAGAGAGCTGGAGCTGAACCATCCCACCAGTCATCCCATGCAGCTGCTGCTTGGTTGTGAAGCATATTGCATCCCATTCTTGTAGTCTTTGAAATTACAGGGTTCATACACTTACAGCACAAAAAATCCAGGACTTTCCAGGTCAATAATTCTAATTTTGCTGGAGTATTTAGTACAATAACTTGCAACAAAGATGATCAAATTAATGAAGTTCAGGAACAAATTTTGGCACATAAAGGTGATGTGGCATCATCTCCTAGAAGACGAAAGTATAGTTCTTCCAGGAGTTTAACTATATTTTTAAGCATTTTCCAGGACTTTCCAGGTTAGCAATTAAATTCCAGGAATTTTAAAGACTTTCCATGAGGCGTATGAACCCTGAATTAGGTCATTGTCATCTTGAAGTGAACTCCAGCTAGAGGCTCTCATATGGCACCACTGATATGCGAGAGATTGAGATGCTCACCTAATTTATTTTCAATATATCATGTTCAAACAAGGTTCTGTTGTTTTGACCACAAATTTTTCAAAAGAAGTAATTCTGGAGTGAACTTGACCTATACACAGTATAAATTCTACACCCCAGTGAAAATGTTTGATCAGACTCGATCCCTGCTTGTGCATCCCCTTACCGAAATAATATTCTTCTGGAACACTGGTTGCGGCAAGCTTGCCGCCAACTTTCTGGCAACCTCACCGCGCACAGTGTGCCGGAGAGTTTGCGGCAACCTTGCCGCAACAGAGATTTTCACATGCAAATGAGCTTTCCGGCACACTATACAGATTGCGGCAAGCTGGCCGCAAACTGCTTATGTATTCCGGCAGCCTTCTGGCACACTCTTCCGGCAGCCTTCTGGCGCACTCTTCCGGCAACCTCACCGCGCACTCTTCCGGCAACCTCACCGCGCACTCTTCTGGCAACCTCACCGCGCACTCTTCCGGCAACCTCACCGCACACTCTTCCGGCAACCTCACCGCGCACTCTTCCGGCAGCCTTCCGGCGCACTCTTCCAATAACTTCTGGGCTTATCAATATTTTCATGGTGGTGGTCAGAATGACATCATCCTGACCTCCACATGAATGGTACAAATCACTCCACTCAAACTGTTGTACATAAGATCTGTCATGCAATGAAATCTAAACAGACGATGAATGAATGAAAGAACACAATGATCAACATGGCAGAGAAAACTACAACTTGTCTACAAAATTACTGGACTGGCCTAAACCATAATCAAACTGTTACTTTGCATTCAAACAGACTTACCACACAAATCAGTATCATGTATGACCAGGAAATTGTATAAATTGTGCAGGCCTATTTAGCATGAACAACTCCTCATGGTTGCAAACATCTTCTCCCACCATTCTCACCAACTGCCAGATTTGAAAATCCTGAACCGAATTACATATGTATTCATGTGCACCAAAAGAAGTCCAATGATAGGAAAGGTTAGTACCAGGTACATTAGAATCCTACAATGAAATTTTGTCTCGGAATTAATTGTTCATTCTGAGAACATTCCACTAATAACTATAACTTCAACTATGTAGTACAGTGTGGTACACCAATTTTGTATAGTTCCTTCTGTGATGTATTCCTACACTGGTACAGTTTGGATAGTTTCCTATCCATTTGAAAATTACGGGTCAAAAGTTAACTGGGTTAACTAAAAACAGCTGGCAAATATTCAGTGAAGCCCATTCCATACAGAGTGTGCCGGTAGCGGCATACTCTGATTCCGGTGTAGCAATAATGGTTGTCCCACAGTACAGGTTGTCCTCCGGACAACCTGTACTTGGCAGTGGTTGTCCTGACTGAAACTGGGTGTCCCCCGAAGGGGGACACCCAGTTTCATGTATCAGTTGTCCACCGATATATTACACTTGTACATGTTGTAATGCATTATATATTATATTTGTGCCCGGACAACTATTCATGGGGGACAACCTGTCTTATTACAACAGTGGCAATATTAGTTGTCCCTCATGACGTGCTGTCCATCGTAGTATCAGACAATCTAGGTCACGATATAAAGGTGACAAATTTTCTGTAGCTCGGCAGCTGTCCCAAGTGGTCCAGAGGAAAGAGGCGCGGTAATATGGAGGAGCGGGTTTCCAGTATGTTGTGGGTTCGAATCCCATCTGCGTCACATTATTTTTTACTAGGATACATTTATCATGTGTTCCATTCTAGCCTTTCTATGGATCATTTGTGGATTGATGACGGCAGGTGGACATTATATTTTGATGTTATATTTTTGTTACATATATTTTAATTATCCTTTTGTTTAGTTCTATTTTGCAAATATATTTGGCGTATTATTCGTCAATTTCTTCCGGTCACAATCAACCGTGTTTTTGTTGAACTGATGTACGTTTTTTTTTTATATACGATAACATATTTCGCTTTTAAAATAATCGACGTAGGCCTGCACAATAAGGTGGAGGCTAACTGAAACAATTCTGATTTTGACATAGACACTGGAGGAAAAGATGTTACGGAATTTTGTATTGCAGGTTAATCCGAGGGTTTTCAATCCGAATCTGCTTGCTCCCAGACAAATTTAACAAATTGAAACTTCAAAACTGCCAAGTAACGCTAATGACGAAGCCACTTGAGCATTTGGTGTTGATCTCTGCCGGGGTAGGAATGCCGTACCCCTGCCCCCCCCCCACTCACCTCTCTTCACCTCATAGCATTTTATTTCTAGGCTGAGTGAACCGACACTTTCTGCAAGAACTATTTAGCCTTTAAGAAGGAAATCAATGGCCACTCTGATGGCGGCACAGTGACTGAGTGTAGTTTTAAATCTATTTTAGCCAACTATCATTATAATGAATTTCCCCGTTATATTGCAAAAAAAAAATAATCAGAAGGATTAAAAAAAAATTAAAATGCCACTTCAGAGGACCCTCATGACCGCGATTTTGAATTTACCCATGCTGCACTGCATCTTTATGTGATTCAAATCTCAATCAAATCTGAAGTTAGGATTCCGGGGTTAGGCATAAATAACGTTTTCACAATACTAGTTCATTTGCACGTGACCGTTTACATATGCCCTTTGACATTTAGGCCCCCCTAAATATTTTTCTTACCCCTTGAACCTTACCACACCATACCCGTGGGTCAAGCTTCATCAGGAAATGTAGTAAAAATCCAAGATGGCTGCTATCATTTTCAAAAACGGCATTTTTGTGTGTCATTTCTTCACAATCACTGCATGATAAATTAGTAGATGTGAAATCAAATAGTGGCCCCCAGTTTGAATTTAGCCATTATTCTTTGCTCGCGGGTCATGTAAATAGGCTCGTATTAATTAGTTTTTGAGATAAAATATCGAATAATTCGAGAAAAAAAAATCGATAACTTCACTGTGACGTCATGATGGCGGCCATCTTGAATTATTTTGTATTCCTTTATAGAGTTTGACTCAAATATATGGTATGGAAAGTTTCAACCCTCTACCCCAGGAAAATAAATAGGGCGTCGAAATGCCCCAACTTTCCATCCTCAGGCGGGGTCAGCCTCCAAACCACCCAGACCTGATAGGGTTAAAACAATGCAATTATTAGCTACGCATACTATCATTGCCTTATTGGACCACTTCACTTGATGAGGCCTGATACTGGACAACTATTCCTAGGCGACGGACAACCCTTAATACGACTTAGTTATAATCGCGATAAACCCTGGACAACCACTTCTATCGTCGGACAACGTATCCCGGGATATAGTTGTCCATGGACAGCCTATACTAGTATCAGTTGTCCCTGGACAACTCACAACAGTATATGTTGTCCATGGACAATCTGTCCCAGTAATGGTTGTCCGACGGACAACCACTGATCAGGACAACGTTCACCTTCACACCGGCACACTCTCAGCGTACTGTGCGCCGCTAGCGGCCCACAGTTTGGCTCTGGCACACTGTCTGCGCACTGTGCGCCGCTAGCGGCCCACTTTTACCTACTTCTGGCGCATTCTCCGCATACTGTTTGCCAGTACCGGCACACTGTGGAATCATCAATTGAGACTGCCGCCAGCGGCATACTCTCCCCAACAGTTCTGGCACACTGATCAGGTTGCGGCCAGCTTGCCGCAACCTGCAGATTTCGGTAAGGGTCACTTCATAATACATGACAATTTGTAATGGAGCTTTAACAGGAAAATTCGTCCTAATAGTTTCATCAGTGTGGAATCCATTCAGGCCTCCATAAACTACATGTAGTATCATTTCAAATAATATCGTGATGCCAGCTCAATTTGTTTTCGAGAAACATGATGTACACACTGTGTTCACAATCATATGTCTTCTGTTCAGCACATTCAACATGTAACCTTTGGAAATGGATCATGGTCAGTCCAGAGTAACCCTGATTCTAACTTGGAGGGTGAATTAATATGTGTTATGATAATAACTTTACCATATTACCATACTGCTTACCAACCTACTCTCAAAGTACCGGTACTGGTGAAATTATACGGGGAAAGTACAATAGAACATATTGGTTGTGTCATACATACATGAGGCGTATGAACCCTGAATTAGGTCATAGTCATCTTGAAGTGAATTCCATCTAGAGGCTCTCATATGGCACCACTGATTATGCGAGAGATTGAGATGCGCACCTAATTTATTTTCAATATATCATGTTCAAACAAGGTTCTGTTGTTTTGACCACAAATTTTTCAAAAGAAGTAATTCTGGAGTGAACTTGACCTATACACAGTATAGATTCTACACCCCAGTGAAAATGTTTGATCAGACTCGATCCCTGCTTGTGCATCCCCTTACCGAAATAATATTCTTCTGGCACACTGGTTGCGGCAAGCTTGGTTGCGGCAAGCTTGCCGCAAACTTTCTGGCAACCTCACCGAGCACAGTGTGCCGGAGAGTTCGCGGCAACCTTGCCGCAACAGAGATTTTCACATGCAAATGAGCTTTCCGGCACACTATACAGATTGCGGCAAGGTTGCCGCAAACTAATTATATATTCCGGCAGCCTTCCGCCATACTTTTCCGGCAGCTTTCCGGCGCACTCTTCCGGCAACCTACTGGCGCACTCTTCCGGCAGCCTTCTGGTACACTCTCCCGGCAGCCTTTCCGCGCACTCTTTCCAGCGCACTCTTCCAATAACTTCTGGGCTTATCAATATTTTCATGGTGTGGTCAGAATGACATCATTCTAACCTCCGCATGAATGGTACAAATCAATCCACTCAAACTGTTGTACATAAGATCTGTCATGCAATGAAATCTAAACAGACGATGAATGAATGAAAGAACACAATGATCAACATGGCAGAGAAAACTACAACTTGTCTACAAAATTACTGGACTAGCCTAAACCATAATCAAACTGTTACTTTGCATTCAAACAGACTTACCACACAAATCTGTATCATGTATGTATGACCAGGAAATAGTATAAATTATGCAGGCCTAAGTTAGCAGGAACAACTCCTCATGGTTGCAAACATATTCTCCCACCATTCTCACCAACTGCCAGATTTGAAAGTCCTGAACCGAATTACATATGTATTCATGTGCACCAAAAGTAGTCCAATGATAGGAAAGGTTAGTACTAGGTACATTAGAATCCTACAATGAAATTTTGTCTCGGAATTAATTGTTCATTCTGAGAACATTCCCCTAATAACTATAACTTCAACTATGTGGTACAGTGTGGTACACTAATTTTGTATAGTTCCTTCTGTGATGTATTCCTACACTGGTACAGTTTGGATAGTTTCCTATCCATTTGAAAATTAGGGGTCAAAAGTTAACTGGGTTAACTAATAACAGCTGGCAAATCTTCAGTGCAGCCCATTCCATACAGAGTGTGCCGGTAGCGGCATACTCTGATTCCGGCACACTCTCAGCGTACTGTGCGCCGCTAGCGGCCCACAGTTTGGCTCTGGCACACTGTCTGCGCACTGTGCGCCGCTAGCGGCACACTTTTATCTTCTTCTGGCGCACTCTCCGCATACTGTTTGCCAGTACCGGCACACTGTGGAATCACCAATTGAGACTGCCGCTAGCGGCATACTCTCCCCAACAGTTCTGGCACACTGATCAGGTTGCGGCCAGCTTGCCGCAAACTTGCGGCAACCTTGCCGCAACCTGCAGATTTCGGTAAGGGTCACTTCATAATACATGGCAATTTGTAATGGAGCTTTAACAGAAAATTCGTCCTAATAGTTTCATCAGTGTGGAATCCATTCAGGCCTCCATAAACTACATGTAGTATCATTTCAAATAATATCGTGATGCCAGCTCAATTTGTTTTCGAGAAACATGATGTACACACTGTGTTCACAATCATATGTCTTCTGTTCAGCACATTCAACATGTGACCTTTGGAAATGGATCATGGTCAGTCCAGAGTAACCCTGATTCTAACTTGGAGGGTGAATTAATATGTGTTATGATAATGACTTTACCATATTACCATACTGCTTACCAACCTACTCTCAAAGTACCGGCACTGGTGAAATTATACGGGGAAAGTACAATAGAACATATTGGTTGTGTCATACATACATGAGGCGTATGAACCCTGAATTAGGTCATAGTCATCTTGAAGTGAATTCCATCTAGAGGCTCTCATATGGCACCACTGATTATGCGAGAGATTGAGATGCTCACCTAATTTATTTTCAATATATCATGTTCAAACAAGGTTCTGTTGTTTTGACCACAAATTTTTCAAAAGAAGTAATTCTGGAGTGAACTTGACCTATACACAGTATAGATTCTACACCCCAGTGAAAATGTTTGATCAGACTCGATCCCTGCTTGTGCATCCCCTTACCGAAATAATATTCTTCTGGCACACTGGTTGCGGCAAGCTTGGTTGCGGCAAGCTTGCCGCAAACTTTCTGGCAACCTCACCGCGCACAGTGTGCCGGAGAGTTCGCGGCAACCTTGCCGCAACAGAGATTTTCACATGCAAATGAGCTTTCCGGCACACTATACAGATCGCGGCAAGGTTGCCGCAAACTAATTATATATTCCGGCAGCCTTCCGCCATACTTTTCCGGCAGCTTTCCGGCGCACTCTTCCGGCAACCTACTGGCGCACTCTTCCGGCAGCCTTCTGGTACACTCTTCCGGCAGCCTTTCCGCGCACTCTTTCCGGCGCACTCTTCCAATAACTTCTGGGCTTATCAATATTTTCATGGTGGTGGTCAGAATGACATCATTCTTACCTCCGCATGAATGGTACAAATCACTCCACTCAAACTGTTGTACATAAGATCTGTCATGCAATGAAATCTAAACAGACGATGAATGAATGAAAGAACACAATGATCAACATGGCAGAGAAAACTACAACTTGTCTACAAAATTACTGGACTAGCCTAAACCATAATCAAACTGTTACTTTGCATTCAAACAGACTTACCACACAAATCAGTATCATGTATGGCCAGCAAATTGTATAAATTATGCAGGCCTAAGTTAGCATGAACAACTCCTCATGGTTGCAAACATGTTCTCCCACCATTCTCACCAACTGCCAGATTTGAAAATCCTGAACCGAATTACATATGTATTCATGTGCACCAAAAGAAGTCCAATGATAGGAAAGGTTAGTACCAGGTACATTAGAATCCTACAATGAAATTTTGTCTCGGAATTAATTGTTCATTCTGAGAACATTCCACTAATAACTATAACTTCAACTATGTGGTACAGTGTGGTACACCAATTTTGTATAGTTCCTTCTGTGATGTATTCCTACACTGGTACAGTTTGGATAGTTCCTATCCATTTGAAAATTACGGGTCAAAAGTTAACTGGGTTAACTAAAAACAGGTGGCAAATCTTCAGTGAAGCCCATTCCATACAGAGTGTGCCGGTAGCGGCATACTCTGATTCCGGCACACTCTCAGCGTACTGTGCGCCGCTAGCGGCCCACAGTTTGGCTCTGGCACACTGTCTGCGCACTGTGCGCCGCTAGCGGCCCACTTTTACCTACTTCTGGCGCATTCTCCGCATACTGTTTGCCAGTACCGGTACACTGTGGAATCATCAATTGAGACTGCCGCCAGCGGCATACTCTCCCCAACAGTTCTGGCACACTGATCAGGTTGCGGCCAGCTTGCCGCAAACTTGCGGCAACCTTGCCGCAACCTGCAGATTTCGGTAAGGGTCACTTCATAATACATGGCAATTTGTAATGGAGCTTTAACAGAAAATTCGTCCTAATAGTTTCATCAGTGTGGAATCCATTCAGGCCTCCATAAACTACATGTAGTATCATTTCAAATAATATCGTGATGCCAGCTCAATTTGTTTTCGAGAAACATGATGTACACACTGTGTTCACAATCATATGTCTTCTGTTCAGCACATTCAACATGTGACCTTTGGAAATGGATCATGGTCAGTCCAGAGTAACCCTGATTCTAACTTGGAGGGTGAATTAATATGTGTTATGATAATGACTTTACCATATTACCATACTGCTTACCAACCTACTCTCAAAGTACCGGCACTGGTGAAATTATACGGGGAAAGTACAATAGAACATATTGGTTGTGTCATACATACATGAGGCGTATGAACCCTGAATTAGGTCATAGTCATCTTGAAGTGAATTCCATCTAGAGGCTCTCATATGGCACCACTGATTATGCGAGAGATTGAGATGCGCACCTAATTTATTTTCAATATATCATGTTCAAACAAGGTTCTGTTGTTTTGACCACAAATTTTTCAAAAGAAGTAATTCTGGAGTGAACTTGACCTATACACAGTATAGATTCTACACCCCAGTGAAAATGTTTGATCAGACTCGATCCCTGCTTGTGCATCCCCTTACCGAAATAATATTCTTCTGGCACACTGGTTGCGGCAAGCTTGGTTGCGGCAAGCTTGCCGCAAACTTTCTGGCAACCTCACCGAGCACAGTGTGCCGGAGAGTTCGCGGCAACCTTGCCGCAACAGAGATTTTCACATGCAAATGAGCTTTCCGGCACACTATACAGGTTGCCGCAAACTAATTATATATTCCGGCAGCCTTCCGCCATACTTTTCCGGCAGCTTTCCGGCGCACTCTTCCGGCAACCTACTGGCGCACTCTTCCGGCAGCCTTCTGGTACACTCTTCCGGCAGCCTTTCCGCGCACTCTTTCCAGCGCACTCTTCCAATAACTTCTGGGCTTATCAATATTTTCATGGTGTGGTCAGAATGACATCATTCTAACCTCCGCATGAATGGTACAAATCAATCCACTCAAACTGTTGTACATAAGATCTGTCATGCAATGAAATCTAAACAGACGATGAATGAATGAAAGAACACAATGATCAACATGGCAGAGAAAACTACAACTTGTCTACAAAATTACTGGACTAGCCTAAACCATAATCAAACTGTTACTTTGCATTCAAACAGACTTACCACACAAATCAGTATCATGTATGGCCAGGAAATTGTATAAATTATGCAGGCCTAAGTTAGCATGAACAACTCCTCATGGTTGCAAACATGTTCTCCCACCATTCTCATCAACTGCCAGATTTGAAAATCCTGAACCGAATTACATATGTATTCATGTGCACCAAAAGAAGTCCAATGATAGGAAAGGTTAGTACCAGGTACATTAGAATCCTACAATGAAATTTTGTCTCGGAATTAATTGTTCATTCTGAGAACATTCCACTAATAACTATAACTTCAACTATGTGGTACAGTGTGGTACACTAATTTTATATAGTTCCTTCTGAGATGTATTCCTACACTGATACAGTTAGGATAGTTTCCTATCCATTTGAAAATTACGGGTCAAAAGTTAACTGGGTTAACTAATAACAGCTGGCAAATCTTCAGTGCAGCCCATTCCATACAGAGTGTGCCGGTAGCGGCATACTCTGATTCCGGCACACTCTCAGCGTAATGTGTGCCGCTAGCGGCCCACAGTTTGGCTCTGGCACACTGTCTGCGCACTGTGCGACGCTAGCGGCCCACTTTTACCTACTTCTGGCGCATTCTCCGCATACTGTTTGCCAGTACCGGCACACTGTGGAATCATCAATTGAGACTGCCGCCAGCGGCATACTCTCCCCAACAGTTCTGGCACACTGATCAGGTTGCGGCCAGCTTGCCGCAAACTTGCGGCAACCTTGCCGCAACCTGCAGATTTCGGTAAGGGTCACTTCATAATACATGGCAATTTGTAATGGAGCTTTAACAGAAAATTCGTCCTAATAGTTTCATCAGTGTGGAATCCATTCAGGCCTCCATAAACTACATGTAGTATCATTTCAAATAATATCGTGATGCCAGCTCAATTTGTTTTCGAGAAACATGATGTACACACTGTGTTCACAATCATATGTCTTCTGTTCAGCACATTCAACATGTGACCTTTGGAAATGGATCATGGTCAGTCCAGAGTAACCCTGATTCTAACTTGGAGGGTGAATTAATATGTGTTATGATAATGACTTTACCATATTACCATACTGCTTACCAACCTACTCTCAAAGTACCGGCACTGGTGAAATTATACGGGGAAAGTACAATAGAACATATTGGTTGTGTCATACATACATGAGGCGTATGAACCCTGAATTAGGTCATAGTCATCTTGAAGTGAATTCCATCTAGAGGCTCTCATATGGCACCACTGATTATGCGAGAGATTGAGATGCGCACCTAATTTATTTTCAATATATCATGTTCAAACAAGGTTCTGTTGTTTTGACCACAAATTTTTCAAAAGAAGTAATTCTGGAGTGAACTTGACCTATACACAGTATAGATTCTACACCCCAGTGAAAATGTTTGATCAGACTCGATCCCTGCTTGTGCATCCCCTTACCGAAATAATATTCTTCTGGCACACTGGTTGCGGCAAGCTTGGTTGCGGCAAGCTTGCCGCAAACTTTCTGGCAACCTCACCGAGCACAGTGTGCCGGAGAGTTCGCGGCAACCTTGCCGCAACAGAGATTTTCACATGCAAATGAGCTTTCCGGCACACTATACAGGTTGCCGCAAACTAATTATATATTCCGGCAGCCTTCCGCCATACTTTTCCGGCAGCTTTCCGGCGCACTCTTCCGGCAACCTACTGGCGCACTCTTCCGGCAGCCTTCTGGTACACTCTTCCGGCAGCCTTTCCGCGCACTCTTTCCAGCGCACTCTTCCAATAACTTCTGGGCTTATCAATATTTTCATGGTGTGGTCAGAATGACATCATTCTAACCTCCGCATGAATGGTACAAATCAATCCACTCAAACTGTTGTACATAAGATCTGTCATGCAATGAAATCTAAACAGACGATGAATGAATGAAAGAACACAATGATCAACATGGCAGAGAAAACTACAACTTGTCTACAAAATTACTGGACTAGCCTAAACCATAATCAAACTGTTACTTTGCATTCAAACAGACTTACCACACAAATCAGTATCATGTATGGCCAGGAAATTGTATAAATTATGCAGGCCTAAGTTAGCATGAACAACTCCTCATGGTTGCAAACATGTTCTCCCACCATTCTCATCAACTGCCAGATTTGAAAATCCTGAACCGAATTACATATGTATTCATGTGCACCAAAAGAAGTCCAATGATAGGAAAGGTTAGTACCAGGTACATTAGAATCCTACAATGAAATTTTGTCTCGGAATTAATTGTTCATTCTGAGAACATTCCACTAATAACTATAACTTCAACTATGTGGTACAGTGTGGTACACTAATTTTATATAGTTCCTTCTGAGATGTATTCCTACACTGATACAGTTAGGATAGTTTCCTATCCATTTGAAAATTACGGGTCAAAATTTAACTGGGTTAACTAATAACAGCTGGCAAATCTTCAGTGCAGCCCATTCCATACAGAGTGTGCCGGTAGCGGCATACTCTGATTCCGGCACACTCTCAGCGTACTGTGTGCCGCTAGCGGCCCACAGTTTGGCTCTGGCACACTGTCTGCGCACTGTGCGACGCTAGCGGCCCACTTTTACCTACTTCTGGCGCATTCTCCGCATACTGTTTGCCAGTACCGGCACACTGTGGAATCATCAATTGAGACTGCCGCCAGCGGCATACTCTCCCCAACAGTTCTGGCACACTGATCAGGTTGCGGCCAGCTTGCCGCAAACTTGTGGCAACCTTGCCGCAACCTGCAGATTTCGGTAAGGGTCACTTCATAATACATGGCAATTTGTAATGGAGCTTTAACAGAACATTCGTCCTAATAGTTTCATCAGTGTGGAATCCATTCAGGCCTCCATAAACTACATGTAGTATCATTTCAAATAATATCGTGATGCCAGCTCAATTTGTTTTCGAGAAACATGATGTACACACTGTGTTCACAATCATATGTCTTCTGTTCAGCCCATTCAACATGTGACCTTTGGAAATGGATCATGGTCAGTCCAGAGTAACCCTGATTCTAACTTGGAGGGTGAATTAATATGTGTTATGATAATGACTTTACCATATTACCATACTGCTTACCAACCTACTCTCAAAGTACCGGTACTGGTGACATTATATGGGGAAAGTACAATAGAACATATTGGTTGTGTCACACTATTAGCTGAAATTGTGTACCATTACTGGACATACCAAAGAACAGTCTAACAACAAGTTTGCATGGCTACGGAGTCCCGTTGATTGTAGTGTACCATGTCTATGGTACCTAGAGTGTACATTGTAACTGTTCATTTATTATTATATGGGAAGCCGATAATCATTTTCAGTTGCAAATACTTAGGGAACAAAAGTATGGAGAAGAGGCGGGGGGGAGTAGGGGATCTGGGGTGTGTGGTAAAACACAACCAACTGGTCTTCATTATGGTACATGTTGGACAGCCCCCTCTTCTCTTAGGGAGCGTGTCAAAAGTTTTGACGCGAACGCGTTCATTTTTGAACAGGGGGTCGTTCATTTCCGCATGCGTCAGGCCGTTCATTTTACACAGCAGCGTCAGAAAATGAACAGTGTAACGTTCATTATTGAACGTTCATTTTTGAACGTTCATTTTTTTAATGCACTCTGACGTTCATTTTCGCACGTTCGTTTTCGCATGTTCATTTTCTCGCGTGCGCAAACGGCTGGCGTTTGACTCGAGCAGAAATGAACAACATACAGAAAGCTGCCATCCCGATATCAAAAAACGCGCCGGATCAAATCTACTTTCTCATCGCGCGTCATTCCCGTGTTTTAGATTTTATTGTCTTTTGCTCCATGTCTTTTGCTTCGTGTGTGTATATATTCAATGCATTCCGTAATCATTACATTGGTCAATACATTGGTCTATGACAAATATCCATCTTCTTTAAAGAAATGTGTTGATTTGTTGGTGTTCGAACTGCGTCATTTTGTTTTATTTACAAATGAAGGGGCCCTCACAGGTTGCATAATGACGGGCGCCACATGCGTGATGAAGTCTCCACGTGAATCAATCGGTCCATATATCTTTTTTAAAGAAATAGCTTGATGTGTTGGCAATCAGAACTGTTTATTCAAGGTTTATTTTTTTTATCATGGAATTAAAACTTTGAACTCCATGGTTTTATTGACAAATAGGAGACCTCACATGGCGGCCTACCTTGAGATATGACGGGAGCCGCATGGCGTCTCTGCGTGATTCAGTCGGGCCATGTCTTTTTATAATGATCATACATGTAGTTTGTAGGCCTGTATACTTTACCTGATTTACTCATTTCTTATTGAAGAAAATATTACTGAAGACAAAAAATTCCCAATGTCATAAGAATAAATCGTTATATAAGTGAATAACTTTCGTATATTTATATGTCTATATTATACTTTTGTCACTATGTATTTCCTTTGCGATTACCGGGAGGCGCACAAATAAGTTCGGCTTATTGCGCTCCTGTCGTCAAATAAACTATTTAAACCAAGTGAATGGCGATATTGTGGTTACTCCGGAAATAGGGAGCTGATCAATTTCTCTTTTCTCCCCCAGTGCGGATGCAATTGACATATTTCCAAGCAAAGAGGAAACACGTTTTTTTTCTTTTCTTGTTCTTGATTACTATTGCGATTTGTTTTCTCCATTATATATCTCTGACAAAGTTCATCCATGTGTGGAGAAAGATGGAAAACTGGGCTCCAAGATTCTGACAATGTTAGTATGGAGATGTATAAATTCCAATTAAACAAGTGTGAACTATAATAAAGGTGATGGTACGATAAGGAGGGATTTTGGCCAATACGTGGTCCGGTTGAATTCGAAAAAATAAAATTTCCTAAAAACACTTAGGTCTTAGTGTAACGGCAAGAGAAAATATAAGTACACAATATGTGAAAGTTTTAGTGCGATTGCGTTATGATTATAGTTATCACATGAAACGGAAATCCACAGCTTATGCTATTTCGTGAAAAAGGGTCTAAATCGAGTCCTTCAGACACGCGTTTAGACGCGAACGTGGACTAGAACGCCATTTAACCCGGTGTTGTGTGGTAACATTATATTCCCACTGCTGGGAGATCTTTTTGGTCCAAAGGGTCCTTCATACTGAAAACTGAAAAGTTATGATTCATAACGTTTGAAGTTTTCGTAAGTAGATTAAAGTGACAAAATCGCCTGTTACAGTTGTTCGTATGTCGTGTTGTAGTGGATACGCACGTTTGATCACAAGCGTCGCGAAATTTTGTTTTACCGGGTTCGAATCCCAAGAGGTCAACATGTGTGACGTCGACAATTTATTTCAATCTTTCTCAAAATTGCATTCAGTATCTGAAATAAGATTTAAGGCTATCAGTATGAACCAATTAAAAGTAAAATAAATATTGTTTACTGATGACACTATACCGTGTGGACATTACGGGCCAATCAAACGTTGAAATCGACCGTTCAGTCGCTACCTGTAACAACGGCAATATATTCGCCTAAATTGTGTATTTATTCTCCAATATGTGCATGTGAAATCGACTGCAACGTGGTGAAATAATAACGTCTTGGTACCGAAAATATGCGAAGTTATCATGGTTCACCGTAACATTCAGTCCGTTGATTGACAGCTGCCGCCGAAGACAGATTGTAAATTGCATTGTGATTGACATATGGAGAGAAGAAATGTACATTCCTATACGCGTCGGCTGGCTGTGGGCAAACCCCCGCCTAACAATACAATCTCCTTTATAATTTCAGTTCAGGAAATGAGCTGCGGCAAATATACTTTATATTTATAAAACCAAGACAGGTGTTAAAAATTCGATGAATGCATATTAATAATTTCAAAACATGACTAATTTCCTTCCCGCAGCTAAAGACATCTCAATTCTGGCGCATGATTGGTGGGGGGCTATGCATTCAACAACTATTTATCTGGTCCTGTTGTGAGAAGCATGGCTTTCGAACCTCGCATTTCATGATCGTGGTCCTTGTCACATACAAATAATGCTCCGTATAATTCTGTATTGTGCAATAAATTCCTGTTCTCAGTGTGATTCACATGACACCAAACTGTAAAATTGGATTCATGAAAAAAATCACTTTCATTCTGAAATACTTCAGATGAGAGATAATCGGTACTCGATCATTGGATATGTAACTTATAACACAATCACGAGGACAAAACGTTAGAACTCTTGGGGGTAATTTTCTCTTCAAGTAATTTTGAATTTAATAGCGAAAAATGTATTTCAGATTTCATATCGATCATGTGATATGGTGAAATATAAGTGAATCGTTTATTGAGCTTTATTGATCTATCAAAATACGATAATAAAATCAACGCTATATTGATATGTGCATCTGTTCAAGGGGCTTTCCGTGATGGATCATTTTTAACACCAAATAATAAATATAACGAACAGCATTTAGAACACCGCAAGATGTGTAATAAATTAAATTGAAACAATATTATGTCGAGTTTCAAATGTTGACAGTGTCAGTTACGGCCTACCAGGAAAATCCCGGGTGGTAATTTGGTGTGCATAAAAAGCCATCTGGACCTGGAGACTGTCACTATTTTTCCATACGAAAAAAATTAGTAGCGGTGAAGAAATCTGATGCAATGAAGCACACACCTTACAATTCTATATACCCGGGAACAGCAACGACTCTGAGCTCGCCCCCTTTCTGGGCCTCATGTGCAGACGATCCTCGCGCGTCACACACTGTCAATACAGAGCAGGTCGGACAGTACAAATAGGGAACAGCTAGGGATTTAGCATATACGGTTAATATTCGGGATCAACATTCGCCGACTTTACATAATATAATAATGTGTGGTTTGATATCACAACAAAGTCCTTATTTGTCTATCAAATTAAATCAAATTACGAACGTTTTAAGGAGCTTAATTCATCAACTTGTTCACCCGATTATTGTATCATTCTTTACGATATTTGGTCACATCGGACTTTCAATGAGGCCAAATCAGTATGGTGATATTTCTCTGTCGAAGTTTAATATTATATAGTTCGTCTCGTTTTCTTCCAAAAAAATAATACACGCGCGTTTATTATTAGTTCCTCTATGTCGCTCGTTCTATAATTCCCGGTAAATAATTCCCCAGAATATGCACGAAAGATCCACTTTTATTTTTTTAAATACATTTATTGAATTTGCTGTAGATAAACGTCAAATCTTTGCCGTAGTTGCTTTGAAAGAACGAAAGTATTTCTTCAGAGGAAGTGGGTTACATACCTGCGAAAGCTAGTGCAAGTCTCAAAGGTGCTGCCTTTTCGAGTGATCTGTTTTTGTTTGTTTTTTTTCGTTCTAGTATAAGTCGACACGATAGCCGTAATGTGAGCTCTTCAGCGAATTCTGACCGCTATCATACACACTAATTTGAACGTTCAAAAAAGAACGTTCTTTTTCTGACGTTCATTTTTTCTGACGGGGTGGTGTTCATTTTCTGACTGTCGAACGTTCGTTTGCTCGAAGAAAAAGAACGAGCACCTGTTCATTTTCTGACGCATTCTTTTAGTTTGAACGTCAAAACTTTTGACACGCTCCCTTATAGTTTGATGGTAGCTGGTGTTTTACATGTAATATGTGTGATATATATTATTTATGGCATATTTATACCAGGTAATGCAGCGTCAAAATAACAATTAGTATTGAAACAAATCCGAAGATGGCTCAAAAAACAATAAGAAATAGCCCAATGAGCCTAAAACACCTGAACTGTGGTAAATTGAGAAAGACTGGGCATATAGCCCAAGTTGATATCTGTAACTGTATCTATGGATTTGGAAAGGCTTGCTATTATTCTTGGTGAGGCGAGGATGATGGACAGTCCGACAGGTGGACGGACGACGCTAACAATGGTCAAATTTGGCTGAGGGAATTTGGTGGACAGTTATAAATGTTTGGTCTGAAATTAAAATGGTTTGATATAGGTTTGTCTGTTTCAATATGTATAATGACACATGCATACCATGGAGTATGCACAAATGCAATATGGAATAGGACTACTACAACTTCAACTTTTTTTTGCGAAGGCATTATTTTACTGTCCAGTCTGAATTATTTTGTAGATACATTATACTGATGAGGATTCAAAATTTTAAGCTGATTGAAAATTCATGATTGTGTTTCAATACGCTACATCAGAAGCGAATCAAGTAGAATCATGTTGGACACACCGGTTCTCATCAGATCACCAAAGTTAAGCAACACTGAGCTCGGTCAATTTTTGGATGGGTGACTGGGTGCTTTACTGGCTGGGCTGATCAGTGTCCAGGGTAATAGGAACTGTGGACACTTTCATGTTCTGGCACATAAAAATAGCGTAAAAAACGATGTCAAAGCCAACTTACTCACACTGGTTTGATAAGTGCTAGTGCCATCTACATGTAGCTATTCTGATATAATGTCACAACACACTTCCAGCTGATTAGCTTTTGGTGACATTTATATGTGACAATGTATATTGGATTTGACAGATGGAATTCTAGCATTTATTGCAGAATTGCATTATTTTGCTGTCTGAACTAAAATGTTTCATCATGGTTATTCACATGGATGTACAAAGAAAACAGTTTGCTATAATTCTTATTTCATAATATTTGTCACTAATATTTGTCACTACAAATTGATTAGTGTTCTGCTGACAAATAGTGAAAAAAAACACATGCATGCTTAGTCTGTTCAGAAGATTCCAATCTAACAATTGAAGAAAAGACATACAAAATTTTGATTCTGTTCAGAACATCGACAGCTAACACATGTATATAAGCTTACATGTACATGGAATGAATAGTGATATAAATGTTCATTCTCTTCATAA
>JAVTVY010009219.1:0-42854 GCA_036873755.1 Hanleya hanleyi | reverse complement strand
GTGATCTTAGCCATATGTGGCCCCTCACTTTGTGAGCCATTACATATGTGGCCCCATGTACCACATAGGGTATCCACTTATGGCTAATGGTTAAAGAATCAGAGATTGAAGTGGATCTTTGTAAAACATGAGCAGTGTGACTAACGTCACAGGACCTACGAAGTACAGTAGGCATTAGGACTCGAACGCGAACTGAACTCTTGGAAATCCCCACCCCCAGTTGAAATCCTGCCTATATTTAGATGGGCACCGCCCAAGTCAGAATCGCCACTGATTTTCATCAAAAATCACCAGAAATTTCATCAAAAGTAGGTCAGCTCAGAACTTGTTGGTAACAGTCTCCTAATGCGCCTTCATTCCAAAATAAATAACGATCGCCGATTTAATTTTACAATTTTTTAATTAAAGGAAACAGATTGAATAATATAGGTTCAGTAGATTTCAAGCTTTACCTGTGAAAATACATTTACATATCTTTAATGGTTTTCAGTGCCCTTGTCCAGGATCAAAACAACTTTTTGAATCGCATTATTTTCCCAACAATACAACAAATTTTTATATATAGTACTATAGTAGAAAGGTAGCATTTATGTAGTTTACGGTAATTCAACTCAAGACCAACACCTTCTCTGCACAAGATAATAATGATTCTATGTCATTCTCCTGGGCATAACCGGTACAAAGACATACAGTGGGACAGGGTATTTTTAGCTGTGGGTAATTTGACCTGAATTTGAAGCTGATGTGGCCAATGTGAAATAGGATACACGTTAAAGGCTACAGTTCACAGATATCTATAACAATATACTGAAGTGTTAATTATCAGTCTAATTTAAATCAGAATTATTTCAGATCAGAACTTGCTGGTAACAATGCCCTAATGCACGTTCATGCCAAAAATCTAAGTTCTAATGTCAACGGTTCTCCTTATTTTGCCGACGAAAGGATTCGGATGGACTCACTCATTACCGGACAATTTGCGATCTGTAGCCTACTTCGTAGGAAAATCTGGAAAAATACTATCCTAGCACTTTAGACCGGGGTCCAGCTCTGGGCTCTGGGCTCTGGGTCCAGCTCTGGGCTCTGGGGTCCTTATGGCTGGAGAAGCCATCTCGGCGATTTCTGGGAAATAAAACTGCAGATTGTCATCTAAATTCAAGGCACTATTTTATTTTGATTTTTTTTCTTTTAACCAAATATTTCCAGTACATAATTCAAATACTGGACAAAAAATGCTCCATCAAAGCAAGCATATGTAGATGCCACACTACAGAAAGCAAATGAATTTGGCTTTTAACATCAGATTGTGAGGAAGCAAACAGACCGAGTAAAGTTTCATTGGATTTGAGAAGTTTTCGAGTTTTGAGATTTTTTTTGCACTTTTAGAATGATTTTTCAAGTCACTCTTTCCAGTGGTCGCCTATTTCAGTTTATCGTTTCACATGGCAGGCCTAGTTTATGGTCGCCACTGCTATATTTTTTCTCCAGCCGCGACCATTTAAATTTTTTTGTTTACTCCAGTTTCAAAGTCCTTGAGGTCAGTCATCATGTCAACAATTTGACATAGTCGACTTTAAACTATAAATACGTCTGACATTGTCAACAAACTTCGCTATGAAAACTGGCGCCAATGAACACGAGGTAACGTACTGCTTTCTGTTACATTCACGATACCGACAGAACTACACGCCCTCAGCTACTCGGACTGCAAACAGAGCTACAGCATTCTCTGACCTACTTAACAGCAAAGCTGCATTCAAGCGGAGTCTATTTTGGGAAAGACCACTTTGTGTGGAGATTGCACTGTGCTGGAAATATAGTAAAGCCGATCAATTCGGAAGTGGTTATTTCGAACTTATTAAACCCCCTGGCATGCCTGGAGGTACATAACCCAAATTTTAATCACATAATTAATATTTTTGGGGCATTCTCAAACCCAAGCCAAAAGATTTTTTGTTTGCTAGAATGGTTTAACGGAGATTCATTATTGATGAAAATAGCAACAACAACATGGTCGGTTGAGACAGAAAATCGAAAAATCCGGGAATTTTTTTGAGATTCTGAAAAATCTGGATATATCCGGAAGACTTCAATCTCTGAAGAATGGCGATAACTGATCCAATCAAGACTGGTATGTATTCGGCATACTTGTGGAGTAGACAACAATAATCAGTCCACACTACCCCAAAAAACACCCAAACTGTAAATCCGAAAATCTTCACATTTATCTCTTATACCATTTACCTTCCTCTCGATTATACTCTGGCATTCTTGTTATGCTTTTCACGCCATGCAAAACTTGACCTACTTTGTGACTTTGATCGTTTGTCAAGTTTTCATCAGCCATATGTGGCTTCCTCAAGGTATTATTGTATGGACAATTTCTTGCACTGGGGAAGTGTGCTTCCAAAAACATTTCAAGTCCTGCATTGTTAGCACTCGGGCAGTTTTACCACAAGGGTATTGTCCATCTGTCCATCTTTCTTGTGGACACGATATCTCAAGAGGGATTATAGCCAGGCATTTAAAAGTGATACCACACATGCAGCTGGTGATGGGTCAAAAGCCTATTGAAAAGGACTGCCCTTGATCTATATTTTGTCACAAAATCTAGTATTGCAATATTTTTTGATGATAGGGTGACCTTAACCTATTTTTTTTTTTACGGTCATATACTGTTTTGTGGTATAACAGAGAAATAGCTAGGCTTTCCAAATGTGTCCAGAAGTGTATTGAAGATTGCCGACCTTGACCTATTTTATCCAGGTCAGATTCTGTTTAGTGTGATATTTCATGAAGGATTATATCTATATTGTCCAAATTTGTAGCACATATGAAACTGATGATGGACCTGAATATGATTGACCTTGATTATTTTTTAAAGAAGACATTTTGTTATTTTGGGATTACACTTTCATAGTATAGCACAGATTCCAGTGCAAAAAATTGGTCGAGTCCCATGTGAGATGTCAACCAGCAACCCTCAGAGTATAAGGCACCCAATCACAGCACTATATGTCGGCAGACCAGTCAGCCAATGGGCCTCCCACAAAAATGGCATGTAGCGGACTGTTAATCTTGAAAGCGAACAGACAGCTCCCATAGCAGAATACAAGAGAAGATATCTTTTAATTTAGAAAGTGATCATATAACAGTATTTTCGTGATCGTATAACCGTACTTTCGTTATTTTGGGTACTTTCTTAGAATAGCACAGATTGTAGTTATTTTTCAGCACTAGAATCTGTGCTATATTAAGTGTAATCCCAAAATATTGAAAATACTGTATTGTCTAACATGTCTAAAGGTGAAATTCTACACGTTAAATCTAAGATATCTGAATTCATGTTCCACGTGCAATTAAGTGAAACAATATGAGAAACCTGTTAAAGATGATGAACCTTGATCTATTTTTCCAATACCCCTGTATTAAATTATTTGATTGCAGTATGTACAGCTACATAGAAAGAGTTTAGAGCTAGGAATTCTGTCAAGTTCTATCAGAACCTCAGCACAATTATTTTCTCAGCGATTTAGTCCCTCGCAAAAGACATGACCCAACATCCTATGTATTTCTTTGATGAGCGAACTACAATCAACCCTATCAGATCACAGTTTTGTTGACCTGGTCATCAAAGTTCTGAAAATACATCTTATGCAATGCATGTTTGCTGAGTGTAAACAACAGATAACCAAGGGGTATTGGAACCCATTGGGCTATTGTTTCACTCACATGGGCGAGACCAAACCAACAGGCCCTAGGTATGTTTAAAGACTATTTTTTTCGAATGAGCAAAGTTCCACTGTTTGGGGGCATTCAAGTATTAGTATGCAGCGTAGGGTCTAAAAATTAAACATTTATAAACAATGTTACTATTTATTATCAAATCAAACCTGCTATTGTTAGCCTTAATCCTCCATTGGAGATTCCATTTGCAGAAAAATAAAAGTTATCTCCCCTTAGGGAGCTCGGTCGTGTTACTCCGCCCCTGCGCTCTCCTGAAACCTCCTCTTTCTTACTCCTGCAGCCTGTAGTGTGTGTTTGTGCAAGGCCGTAGAGTGAGGGGTAGGAAGGGTGGGAATCAAAAAAATAGCAGGTTTGATTTGATAATAAATAGTAACATTGTTTATAAATGTTTAATATTTATTGCTCAAATCGACACCTGCTATTGTTAGCCAGAGGTAGGGACCTTGGCCTTGTTGTAGTTCCTGTAGCAGGCAGAGTAACCGCCGAGGTGATCACGGATGTGGCACACTAATACTCGACAGAGGGACCCGGGTCAGAGACGCTGTGGGTAGTCATGGAGTTAATCAGTAACAGATTGTGAATGTGGCCACTAATTACTCGTCCTAGAAACTGTGATCGAGGATGTGGTGCACAATATTACCCGACGAAGGAACTTGGGCTGGGGGCGCTATGAGTATTCGTGTGGTAAGCAATGTATAACGGATAGAACGGTCATGTACATACCAGGCAACATCGTATACAAGGTGCCCATCTTATACCACTAAGTCCAAGTGCCGTCTTGCGCCAACTCTCTGTACTTTAGTCTTGTTACTGACACCAATAAACCTGAAATAATACTCACGGATGTGTCAGGTCTTGTAAGATGTCTTGTGAGTTGAAAGCAGCCGACTTTCTTGTGATGATCATGTAAGTTGGTTTTAATTGCCATCTTACACCAACTCTCTGTACTTTAAACCTGAAACTGACACAAATAAACCTAAAAGCAATACTCACCATTGTGTCAGGTCTTGTAAGATGTCTTGTGAGTTGGCAACTGGCTGACCTATTGAGGTGATCATGTACTGTGATGGACATGTGAAATGGCTGATTAGCTGTGATGATGCAGTAAGTTAGCTGATCGACTGACTTGCTGCGATGATCGATGATACCCCTCTTTTTGGAAAGCTATTGGACCACATGCTGGGCAGCCACCAGCGGCCCAAGTGTGGTCACTATCTGATTGCACTGACATGTCTCTCAGATAGAAGTCAGTAAAAGTTGAACTGGCACTCCAAGCACAGGACTGGACAATGTCATCCAAAGATAGGTTCTTCCATAAAGGCCATGCAGTAGCGATGGCACAAATTTCATGGGAAGAAGCAGAGGCCAGAAGTGGGGGAGCGCCCAGGGCGAGTTGATATGTCCACTTGATGGTCTTCTTCAACCAAGACGCCAGTGTTCTGGATGAAGAGACAGGAATAACAGTCGACGAGATCCCCGACCAGGGTCGATACGAGTGAGGTAGTGACGTATAGCTCGTACAGGACATAACAGGATGTCGTCATCAAGGCCACGAACAATGTCTGTTAATGCAGGGACAGAATACAAACGTTGAGCACAAGGATCTTGACGCACAGCCTCATTTTTGGCGATGAACTCTGGAACGGGCCGGAAAGAGATGCGAAATTAATCTGCCGTCCAGGTCATAGACTTCCTCTCCAGGGCGTGAAGCTCGGATACTCTAGAAGCCAAAGCGAAAGCCGACAGGAAGGCAGTCTTGTAGGAAACAGCTTTAATAGAGGCTGACTGTAGAGGTTCGAAAGGTGGACGAAGCAGAGCACTAAGAACCACACCAATATCCCACTTCGGTAACAGTTGTCGAGTACGGCGAGACTGTAGTGCGAAGGCACGTAGGAGAGCAGAGATGTTGTCATTCAGACTAATTTTGATGCCGGTCGAAAGATGTAAACCCTAGCCAAAGCTGACCGGTACCCCTCAATGGTGCTGATTTTAAACCTCTTATCACGATGTAGGTGAAGGAGGAAGTCAGCTACTAAGGAAAGAGAGGCAGAGTTGGAAAGAGAGGCAGAGTCGGGATCGGAGTCACGTCCTTGGCAATAAGCCCATTTCGATTGATAGAGCTGCGATGTGGAAGATCGATTGGCTGAAACCATCGTCTCTGCAACTTCTGCTGAAAATCCTTGGACTGTAAGTGCACTCTGGATAGTCTGCAGACGTGTAAGTTGAGCCACCGCGGTTTGTGATGGAATATCCCATGAGGTTGACGCAACAGGCTGGGCCAAATTGGAAGGGGACGTGGCGGAGCGGTGAGAAGCGGAACCAGAGCCGGAAACCACGTACGACGAAGCCACCACGGAACTACGAGCAGGATGACGCGGTCGTGCTGAGCAATCTTTTGAAGAGCTTCCTGAAGCAGGGCAATGGGAGGGTAGGCATATGCCAGGGAGTTGTCCCAGTTGATTGAAAGGGCATCGATGGCGAAGGCTCGAGGGTCCAGAATCGGGCTGACGAAGAGGGCGAGCTGCGCATTGTTCCTCGTCGCAAACAGGTCGATCAAGGGAGTCTCCCAGATGCTGCTGATACGATGGAAGACCTCCAGATGAAGCTGCCATTCGGTCTGAAGCATGGTGTCGGGACGAGAAAGGCGATCCTCTAAGACATTGAGCCGACCCAGAGCAGGGAGATGGCAGTGATGTATGAAGGCCCAGTCGAAAAGATCCCACACCAGACGAAACGTTGAGAAAGATCGGGTGGTACCCATCTTGTTGATGTAAGCAATGACAGTAGAGTTGTCCGTTGCGATGAGAAGGGACGAATTCACGAGACGACAACTCCAATGCTGCTATCAACTGTTAGGATGACTGCCTTCATCTCCAGAAGGTTGATATGAAGTCTGGCATCCAACATCGACCATCTGCCGGAAACCTCCAGTCCGTCCAGATGGGCTCCCCAACCAGTCTTGGAAGCATCGGTGTAGAGATGGTGATCCGGGGTTGCAAATCGGAATGGAACTTCCCGCATGACGTTGTGGCGGGACTGCCACCAAATCAGATGTGGATGTAGAGGCGTCAATACCAGCACTAATGGATTGAGGGATGACGTTTGAAGATAAGGAGACAGATCGTACTGCAGCGGCCGAACTTGGAGATGTCCGTAATGAGTAAGGTCCTGTATGGATGTGAGTAATCCTAGAAGGCTTTGCCAAAGCCGAAGATGTTGATGAGTTGATGACAAAAACCTTAGTACCAACGCCTGAATTTTGGTCCAACGGTCTTCCGGGGGACGAACCACTTGATGGAGAGTGTCGAAAACTGCCCCGATGTAATGACGAAGTTGTGCTGATACCAGCTCTGACTTCAGAGGTTGAGGAATGAACCTGAGATGTCGCAGAACGGTCAGAGTAAACCGGATCTGAGTGTTGAGAAGGGACTTGTCCGCAGCCCACATGAGGATGTCGTCTATGTAAACCTCGATGTGAGTCCCGTATATGGAGAAACGCCATGACTGGAGAAGTGATACGGGTGAAAAGCCATGGGGCGCAGTTGACTCTGAACGGGAGGACTTGCCACTCGAACCGACGACCGTCGATGGTGAATCATAGGAAACGCCGATGACGAGGATGAATGGGTATATGGAGATATGCGTCTTGCAAATCGATGGAGGCCAACCAATCCCGGTGATGTACACGGGCCCGGATCGATGAGACTGACATCTTGAAATGAGGCGGTGGTGACAGGTGAAGTTCGTTGAGCTGCCCGAGATCGATGATCATACGCATTTGATCGGAATCTTTCTTCGGAATAAGGAAGACATGACTGTAGAAACCGACGCTGTCCTCGGCTTGAGGCAACTCTCTGACTGCACCTTCGGCGATGAGCGTGGCGACAGAGGAAAGAAGCGTCTGAACGTGTCCTGCGGGAACTGGCAGTCGAGAAGGACGAGGTCGAGAGATGAGTTTGGGTTGGGACTGGAAGTCGAAGAGGAATCCTTTTCTCAAAATCTCGAGAACCCAAACGTCGTCTGTAATGAACTGCCAATTCTCCCAGAAGTGTTGCAAATGGCCGCCGACAACGTGATGACTGAAAGGATGGTGGAAGGCGGGCAGATGAAAATCTAAGGTAAGAGGATGGGAGATGGGATGCAGATACTCAGTTGTTAGAAGCACCTCTCCCTCTTAAAGACTTCCCACGAGTGGCGCGACGGCCACGGGAACGTGAAGACTTGTCGAAGGCACGAAAATTACCAGGAGGGAAACCCTCTTGCTGGAAGGATTTGGATGCTTGATTCCGACACGCTGGACGCCGAGCTGCTGCGGAAAGGAGTCTAGAAGTTCTCTCCTCACGAATAGCATGCATGACGGACTCGATTGCGTTGTTGAAGACAGATTTAGAAGTTAACGGCTGATGCAACAGTTGGTTTATCGCAAAAACCGGAACATCGGACTTGAGTGTCGCGAAGCAATGCTTTGAGCTGTGCCTGAAGAAGCGAGACATAAGAAAAAGCACCTGCCTCAATGACATGACGATTAGACTTGTTAAGAGTGTCAATAAAACCTCGTAAGTATTAAAGCGAGGTGACCAGGAGACAAAAGAGCCGAACCATCAAGTTGGAGTATGGCAGGATCTAATGACGAGATGTAGCAAAAAGAAACCAGTCGGTGAACGACGTAATACGTTGAATTGCGAGCAACATCTCCAGAAGATTATCAACAACTTTAACGGGAACCCCAAGGGAAGATGATTTCGAAATCTTCAAAACTTGACCCAAATCCCGATCACGTCTGGGAGGATTCTCTGGAAGAATGCCATCATGGAGTTGGTAAAACGAAAAAGTGGGTTTCTTAAACTTGTTGTCGCCCTCCAGCTGACGAACAAAGATAGCACAATTAGATGCCCAAGCCGGAGACGGTGCACAAGTAAGGGATGTCATAGGCGAGACAGACGAGAAAGCGGAAGAAGCCGTCACACACCTAACTCTAGAGCGAGAAGAAGAAGGGACAGCAGTAGTAGTAGGAGCAGGCATCTCCGGAACGAGAGACGCATGAAGAATCCCAACTAGAAGACGAGGATGCTGAAGTCGAACAACGTTCAGGCGAACAAATGTCGGAACCTCGATGAGAAACGGACAACAAATGATCAAGAGACTGATCCAGGAATGGAGTCCGGGAATGTCGAACTTGACGACCCTGATAAGGAGGTGTAAAAGAACGACGTGGTGAATGTTGTTGTGGCGTACGGGAACGTCGAACAGGTGTAAGAGAATGACGTGCCGGTGTACGGGAACGGCGTTGTGGTGTACGAGAACAACGTACAGACGTAAGTGAACAATGTGCTAACGTACGGGAACGACAAACAGGTGAACGAGAACGGCGTACTGGTGTATGAGAACCCTGGTGTATGAGAATGACGTGACGGCGTACTGGAACGTCGTTGTGGTGTAACAGAACGACGTCGCGGAGAATGGGAACGGCATTGTAATGTACGAGAACGTCGCTTAGGTGAATGGGAACGACGTTGCGTACAAGAACGATGTTGTAAGAAATCAATTGAAGTTGAACCCGAAGGCTGTAAATCCGAAACTCGAAAAGTCGCAGTAGAGTCCGATTGAACAGCCGTAGTCCGCGAAGCTGTTTTGGACAAAACAGCTGTAGAAGAAAGACGAGATTTAAAATGCAGAGGCAAAGTCGAAATACGTTGAAACTTTTTCTTCTTCATAAATCTAGACTGTGGAAAGACGTCCGACAAAATACTGTGCGAAGTAATAACCCGCGAGGTTGAAATCTTTTGTTCGTCGGTAACAAAATACCGCTCAGAAAAGGCTTGGAGACAGGATCCTTCGTTGTCGCAAACAAAGAAACGGACTTAGTCACTGACCCAACAGGCGAGTTCTTACCACCGCGACCTAGACTGTCTGGAAATTTGTCAAAATCACCCTGTCTAACTATGCCACTAGGGGGAATGGTAGGACTGAGAAGATGAGATACTTCCAAACGTGAACTGGGAAGATCCTCATTAAATTTAAAATCCCCGATGAGAGCAATTTCGTTTTGATGTCTCTCGTTGGCAGATAAACTAAGGTCCTCAGAAGTCCGTAACAAGAACGCCCGTCTAGCCTGGGAATAATACTTCCAGTAACGTCATCCCAGTTCAGGCACTTCATACACGTGGCCTGTCTATAGCAAATTTGTCCTTTGCACGAGAAACAGAACAAGAGCCCAAAGGGCTTCAATATACGCCCGTATATCTGGAATTACATTGGTCCAAATTTCAAGGTTGTTTGATCGCCTTGATTCCAATTGGTAGCTAGCAATCCGGAAAAAGGTCTACAATTTTGTGCTTCTGAGAATGTAACATATCACATCCAAAATTGAATGATAAACTAAAATGAGCTTAACTCTTGGAAACTAGGTGACCTTGGAGCAAGAACCGAGAGCTCACATATCCCACAATGAAATCGACAATAGTCAAACACAAGAAAATAGTACTTTTCCTGCAAATGGATTTCTTTCAGACGAGAGAATTTTTCATGAAGGAAGAAGAAAGTGATGAAGTAAACCTTTGTTCTTGAGTTGATAAACGGGTATGAAGTTCATAAAGGACCCCTCTCCACGTTAAACTAGTAAATGTATGGTTTCTATTTCACAACAGTTTAACTAAATGTAGCGGTTTCAAGCATGGGAGAAAACTCCACAGGACAAATGCTATATACATGTAGGGGAGAGAACTCTGAATATTCCAACCTAACACATATAGTCAGCTAAACTTGATTCAATTCTGGGGGACTGTGACCTTGACATTTGACAAATTGATGTATGTCTCCTCTTCGCCATGCGAGTAAGGTATCGGATACCATTCCATACCTTGAAACTAGAGATATCGCATGGATGAATGGACAGAACGCAACATCGCATTACATGAGCTCGTCTTCGACAGGCATATGAAAATGTGACTTAATGATTTCCTGATTTTGGGGTCACAGTGACCTTGACCTTTGACCGTGACCTAAACTTTGGTGCATGATACATCGTCTTCCGTCAATGTATCAATGGACACAAAAAAATCACGATTTTTATGAATTTCATGATTTTGGGGGCCACCGTGATCTTGATATTCGGCCTTGACCTACATTTTGGTGCGTGACACATCATGTCCCCGTAATGTATCTACTGACACAAAAAAAAAGTACTTTTCAAAGATTTCTTGATTCTGGAGTCACAGTGACCTTGACCTAAATTTTGGTACATGACAAACCATCTCCCCGTAATTTCTCAATGGACACAAAAAATCAAGATTTTTAACAATTTCACGATTTTGGGGTCACAGTGACCTTGACATTTGACCTTGACCTACATTTTAATATGTGACACATTGAGTCCCCCCTAATGTATCTACTGACACAAAAAAATGTTATTTTTAATAATTTCCTGATTTTTGGGTCACAATGACCTTTGACCTTCGACCTTGACCTATATTTTGATATGCAACACTTCATTTCCCCCTATTGAATCCACTCACAAAAAATTAGAAATTTATGATTTCCTGATTTTTCATTCACACTGACCTTTGACCTCTGACCTCGACCTACATTTGGCATGCAACACATCGTTTCCCCCTAGGGCATCCACTCGCCAAAAATTAGAAATTTATGATTTCCTGATTTTTCATTCACACTGACCTTTGACCTCTGACCTCGACCTACATTTGGCATGCAACACATCGTTTCCCCCTAGGGCATCCACTCGCCAAAAATTAGAACTGTAGATGGAAAACTATCAATGATCAATGATTTCCTGATTTTTAGGCAACAGTGACCTTTGACCTCTGACCTCGACCTGAATTTCGGTACGCGACACATCGTCTCCACCTGATGTATCCATTCACAAAAAATTGCAACTGTGGATAGAAAACATCCAGAGATATAGACCGGACACAAACACTTCACTGATTTCCTGTTTTTCAGGCCAGTGACCTTTGACCGCGACCTTCAGTTTTGTACGCGACACATCGTCTCTCCGTAGGGTATCCACTCACCAAAAATTGGAACTGTAAATAGAAAACTGTTCCAGATATAGACCGGACACGGGGGACGGACGGACGGACGGATGGACGGACAGAAACCGCCATCACATAATACGTCCGCCTTTTTGGCGGGCGTATAATGAGTGAGAGTTCAAAACAGACCAAAAACGCCGACAAGAATGGCAAGATTTAGAATTCACAGGGACAGTAAGATCCGACATTGTGATTCAAGTAAACTGCAAGTAATAGCTTAGAGAAAATAACACTAGGTTACGTCCAAACTAGCTAAAGATAGGAACTCCGTCAAAACACAACTGCACGCCAGCAGTTGCAGGAAGAAAGAGGTTTCAGGAAAGCGCAGGCGCGGAGTAACACGACTAAGCTCCTTAAGGGGAGATAACTTTTATTTTTCTGCGAATGGAATCTCCAATGGAGGTTTAAGGCTAACAATAGTAGGTGTCGATTTGAGCAATAAATATCAGGATTTTCTTCTATGGAAGCTGGGTTAAATTTTGCATATGGGAGGGGGTCAAAAGATTTTTGCGTACATAATACTTGAATGGCCCCTAGTGAGATCAATTATCACAAAAATATTTTAAAAAACATCATGTATAAAAGACACTACCTGACTGATCTGAAGTGATCAAACCATAGTATGCTATACTCGAATAAACATGGACACAAAACTGAACAGTACGAAACAAATCAGTTTTACATAGTTTTTATTTCATCTGAAAATAAATCCATGTACCACGGTTAATGGAAACTCAATTAGTTATAAAATTAAAATGTGAACATAATTTAAATATTACGTTAATCAACGACTAACTTTACCTGAACACAAAAAGGTGGGCATACTGAAAATAAAATTCAATACTTTAGTAATGGGATTTCATGTAAATTCATGACATTCCATATGAATTATTTTCTATCCAAACCCTGGAACATTCTCAGCACAATTATTATCTCTGAAACATAATCTATCCTCATCAGAAATTAGAAATAGGATTGAAGAAAAATGTAATATCAAAGCAGTTACAAACCATTGAGAAGACTAAATATTAAACATTTATAAACAATGTTTCTATTTGTTACCAAATCAAACCTGTTTCAATTATGCCATTAATCTCCGTCAGGAAGATGATACAACGTAGAAAAACGGAAGTTTAAAACTAAAAGTTAGCTCCCCTAGCGGAGAGTTGTCCGCCCCTAGGAGAGCTCTCCCACCCCATTCCAGCAGGATTACTATAAAAGGCTAAGTGCAAGCCATACTCGCCCTCTATTCTCATTATAATTACCGAGACCTGTAGTGTTTAAGGCCGGCATGAGGGGACGGAGGGAGGGCCATCAAATTGAAACAGGTTTGATTTGGTAACAAATAGAAACATTGTTTATAAATGTTTAATATTTGTAGCCCAAATCGTAAACCTGTTTCAATTATGCCACAGTACCAACATATGGAGGCGGGAACCTCGGCCTTGTGGTAACTCCCATAGCAGACTAGTAATCGCTGGAACGACACAGACATGGGTATAAATCTGAGACATTATTACACATCAAGTTAACCCTGGCTACAGACCCATAGGGTAATTGAAGGAATTGATACAGTTTTACTTATCTGAGTGTCTCCATCCATGTAACTGTGCTCGTGATGTGGTACACATTTCCACCAAGTTGCAGGAGTCCCGGGGCACCGTAGGCAACAACAAGGTCCTCTTGGTAGACTCTGTATGACTAGGGGGGTCGTCAGCCGCAGCCGTTGCATACAGGGAGATCCTTGGCCCAACCATAAGTAAGGGGAGGACATGCGCTGCCAATACTTGGAAGGTACCAAGTCCACACCACTCTCAGTCCGCAAGCTTCTTGAGGTCAACTCACCATACTTGGAGTGATGAACGATGTGTTGGAATTGACCGTGCTTGCTCCCTGGGTCCTGCTACACATTCGTCAACTCTCTGTACTTGCATCACTAATGTTGACTCTAGGCCTGGAGCAGGTGTCTTTTGAGTTGAAAGCACAGAGGACCCAGCTGAGAACATCTAGAAGAAAGTCAGTTTCTGAAAGACACAAGCAAACCGCAGTTAAGGTAAAGTTTAACACTCACCATAGTGTCAGGCCTTCATATTGATGAAATGAGCATCCCTGGCCGGCCATCTGACTTATTTCTTCCTTCTAGTATGTGTTTCGAATGGGAGAATGAGATGAGATGATACAGCAAGTTGTCTGATTTGCTGTGGTGATCCAAAATGCCGCCCCCCCCCCTTTTTGAAAATTTTTACTGGACCACGTGTTGGGCGGCTACCAAAGGCCCAAGCGTGGTCACACTATCTGATTGGAGTGACATATCTCTCAGATAGAAATTGGTGAACGTGGAGTTCGCCGTCCAGGCACAAGACTGGACAATGTCGTGGATGGACAAGTTCTTCCATAAAGGCCATGACGTAGCTATGGCTCGGATTTCATGTGAAGAAGCAGTAGACAACAGTGGAGGGGTGTCAATGGCCAGTTGATAAGACCACTTAATGGTTTTCTGCAGCCAAGCAGCAATGGTATTTTTTGTAATGTCACGCCTTGCAGATGGGCGAAGAGACAGAAATAACAGGCGCCGAGAGCCGCGAACGGGGTCGGTACGAGTAAGATAGTGGCGGATGGCTCGAACAGGACATAGCAGAAGATCGTCCTCGAGACCATGTACAAAGTCTGATAACGCAGGAATGGAGTACGAGCGTTGAGCACACGGACCTGAACGAACAGACTCATTTTTGGCGATAAATTCAGGAATGGGCCGAAAAGCAATGCAAGACCAATCCGCTTTCCAGGTCATAGAAGATCTCTCAAGAGCATGAAGTTCAGACACTCTGGACGCCAAAGCAAACGCCGCCAAAAAGGCCGTCTTATAAGACAGCTTTAATAGACGCGGATTCTAAGGGTTCAAAAGGTGGATGAATCAGAGCACACAGAACCACACCGATATCCCATTTCGGTAACAGTTGCCGAGTACGACGCGACTGTAATGCGAAGGCGCGAATTAGCGCAGAGATATTATCATTAAGGCTAATTTCAGTACCCGAAGTAAGCCGTAACACCCTAGCCAGAGCAGATCGATACCCTTCAATGGTGCTGATTTGGAACTTCTTATCACGGTGGAGGTGAAGGAGGAAGTCAGCTACTAGGGAAACAGAGGCAGTGTCGGGATCGGCATCACGTTCTCGGCACCAGGAGACGAAATAGGCCCATTTCGCCTGATAGAGCTGCGATGTGGAGGATCGGTTGGCTGAAACCATCGTCCGTGCAACCTCTGCTGAAAATCCTTGGAGTGAGAGTGCATTCTGGATAGTCTGCAGACGTGTAGGTTGAGCCACCGCGGGTTGTGATGGAGAATCCCGTGCGGTTGACATAACAGGCTGGGCCAAACTGGGAGACAACGTGGTGGAGCAGTGAGGAGCGGGATCAGAATCGGGAACCACTGTCGACGAGGCCACCACGGAACTACGAGCAGAATGATGCAGTCGTGTCGAGAAATCTTTTGAAGAACTTCCAGAATCAGGGCCATTGGTGGGTAGGCATAAGCTAGGAAGTTGTCCCAGTTGATGGACAGAGCGTCGATGGCGAAGGCTCGAGGATCCAGAATCGGACTGACGAACAGGGCTAACTGGGCGTTGTTCCTCGTCGCAAACAGATCGATCAAAGGTGATTCCCAAATGCTGCAAATCTGTCGGAACACCTCCCGATGAAGCTGCCACTCTGTCTGAAGAACGGTGTCTGGCCGGGACAAGCTGTCCGCTAAGACATTGAGACGACCGGGAACATGGCGAGCATGGATATAACAATGATGAAGGCGAGCCCAATCGTACAGATCCCACACCAGACGAAACGTTGAAAGCGATCGGGTGGTACCCATCTTGTTGATGTGGGCAATGACCGTGGAGTTGTCCGTCGCGATAAGAGACGAGTTCGTGAGACGTTGACTCCAATGTTGAACTGCTAGGATGACTGCCTTCATCTCTAGAAGGTTGATGTGAAGTCTGGCATCCAATGTTGACCATCTGCCGGACACTTCCAAGTCGTCCAGATGGGCTCCCCAGCCGGTCTCCGAAGCATCGGTGTAAAGATGGTGAACCGGAACCGGAAAACGGAATGGTACTCCCTGCATGACGTTGTGGCGAGAGAGCCACCAAATCAGATGTGGATGTAGAGACGTCAACACCGGTACCGCCGGATTTAGGGAAGGCGTCTGTAGGAAGGGAGACAGATGATACTGTAGAGGCCGAACTTGGAGTCGGCCGTAATGCGTAAGGCCCTGTGTGGAAGTAAGCAGACCCACCAGACTTTGCCACTGCTGCCGTGTCTGTGACGTTGATGACAAAAACTTTCGAACCAGCAGTTGAATTTTGTCCCAACGATCCTCCGGAGGGTACACCAGTTGTAACCGAGTATCGAATATCGCTCCAATGTAGCGGCGCACCTGAGCCGGAACTAACTCTGACTTGAGAGGATGAGGGATGAAACCTAGGTGTTGTAACACCAGTAGTGTGAACCGGACCTGGGCGTTGAGGAGAGACTCGTCCGCTGCCCACAGGAGTATGTCGTCTATATAGACCTCGATCTGAATCCCTCGTAAGTGAAGAAAGGCCATAACCGGTGTAGTGATCCGGGTAAACAACCAAGGGGCGATGTTGACACCGAAAGGAAGAACCTGCCATTCGAAGCGACGATCGTCGATCACGAAGCGTAGGTAACGGCGATGACGTGGATGGATTGGAATATGAAGATACGCGTCCTGGAGATCGATTGAGGCCAACCAATCCTGGAGATGTACGCGGGCCCGAATCGATGACACAGAAGGCATCTTGAAATGAGGTGGAGTGATGAGATGAAGTTTGTTCAAAACCTTTAGGTCGATCACCATTCGCATCTGGTCTGAGTCCTTCTTTGGTACCAGAAACACGTGGCTGTAAAACCCTAGGCTGTCTTCGGTCCGTGGTAATTCCCTTACTGCTCCTTTGTCGATGAGCGTGGTGACCGAGGATAGCAGCGTCTGTAAGTGACCTACAGGAACCGGCAGACGAGAGGAACGAGGCCAAGCGATGAGTTTGGGCAGAGATTGAAAATTGAACAGGAAGCCCTCCTTTAAAACTCTTACAACCCAGGCGTCGTCGGTGATGAGCCGCCAATTCTCGTAGAAGACCTGCAGACGCCCGCCCACGACCTGATGAGTAAAGGGGCGGAAGGCAGGAAGCTGAAAATCTTTGGTTTGAACAGGAACGGGGATAGAATAGTCATTTGTTGGAATGTCCCCCTCGTTTGGAAGATTTCCCACGAAAGGAACGGCGACCCCGGCCTCGTGGCAGTTTGTCAATACCACGAAAATTACTCCGAAAGGTTCCTTCCTGTTGAGTGGTAGTGGTAGAGGACGTACGACCTCTTCTCGATTTACGCTCCGCGGCGAAACCCGGACGACGAGCTACAGATGCAATCAGGCGAGATGTCCGTTCGTCACGAACCGAGGGCATAACAGACTCAATAGCACCGTTGAAGATGTACTTAGATGCCAATGGTTGATGAAGCAGTTGATCCTTAACTGAATAAGGGATATCCGGTTTAACCACCTTAAGTAAGGACTCCCGTTGTGATTGAACAAGTGAAGCATACGAATACGAACTAGCTTCGATGACTCGTCGGTTAGCGTGAACTAGCGTGTCCAAGAAACCACGCAAATAAGCTACGCGACCCGGGGATAAATAAGCCGACCCATCGACACGAATTGATGCAGGATCTAAGGCAATTCGAGAAGCCGCTAACAGAAACCAATCTGCGGTAGATGAAGCCCGTTGTATTTCTTGCAACATTTCCAAATTATTCTCCATAACTTTGGAAGCAACCGATAAAGGAGTCAACCTACCCACCTTAGAAATGAGACTCAAATCCCGATCTCGTTTGGGTGGCTTGTCAGGTAACACGTTATCATGAATGTCATAATGAAATTGAAAACGAGGTTTACGCAACTTGTTGTCTTCCTCTAATTGACGATCAAATTTCACTAAGTCATCCTTCCAAGCTGGTGACGGCGCACAAGAAGGACGAGATGCAGATGCCGCAGGCATAAAAGCCGAAGAAGCCGCCGTTCGGCCTACAATACGTGACGGGAGAACAACAGAAGCACGCGGCATATCCGGTAGCAATGATAAAAGCGCATCCATTTTATCTGCACAATTCATCTTAGGCGCAAGTTCCGGCTTTTCTCTTGAAGAGGCGGAATTATCAGAATCATTAGAATCATCAGATGAACTCGACGAAACCGGCACAGGTGGACGCCTGATATGACTTCGGCGAGGCAAATCGTGGACGACCGCATGATCAAGGAATGGAGTCCGTGATGAATGAACATGGCGCTCTCTATCAGAAGGCGATACCGAAAGCCGTGGCAAACGGCGTGGAGACGCAGGAGAATGTAGAATTGAAGTACGAGAACGGCGAGCCGTAGTAGAATCACCCGGTGGACGAGAGCTACGAACCGGAGAACGAGATCGTCGTACAGGCGACCGAGCACGACGTACATGTGACTGAACTGGAGAACGAGAACGTGAACGACGTTGCGGAGTACGTGAGCGTCGAGTAGAAGCATGGTACCGATGATGTGAATCAGCATACGCCAAAGTCGAAGACCCCAAATCAGCAATTTGGACACTCAAAGGTAGGTCCGAACGACCCACCATAGAACGAGAAACGGCTTTAGAACTGTGTTTTGATTTTACCCGCAAAGGAGAAACCGACACGTCACGATGTTTATTTCGTTTAGAGGTAACGGAGTGTGCTAAACCAATTGACAATGGGGAAGTCGGAACAATATGCGATCCCACTGCATTCTTTTGTCCGACGAGAACAATGGACGGGTCAGCCACGGTGGGTTTGGGTCGAGAAGTCTTTGTTGCACTAGACAAAGAAACCGGTTTGGCTACTCCCGACATAGCCACACCTGTACATGCTAAGCTGTCTAAAATTTGTGATTTATCTAGAACTGTTCCGCTGGGTGGAATATTTACAGACGCAGAAGAGTTCTGAATAGTAAGCTCATGAGAAACATTTACACCGATACCAACGAAATCTTCGTTAGTTTCCATGTCATTTACCAAAGCAATTTCCAACAGGCGTCTGTCGACTTCCGACAGAGACGGGTCGTCAGATGCCTGTAAAAGGTAAGTCCGCCTGGCTTGGGCATAATTCTTCCAAGCCAGCGGACCCCATAATACACATTCGGCACAAGAACTTCGCCGATAACATAATTCTTTGCAAGAAAAACAAACCGAGTGGGCGTCCAAACTGGACCAGAATTGCCCACACGAATTACATGCAATAGAAATCGGAAGCTCAGACATGACAATGAAAGAGTCTCCGACAACAAATAAACAACTTCTGACAAGAAATAACACAAGTCAAAACCGATAAGGATACTGAGGGTCGTTACAACAACAACCCAGGTTGTATAAACACTTCCTTCCTGATGTGTACTGGTCGAGGTACAACAGAGAATAGAGGACGAGTATGGCTTGCACTTAGCCTTTTATAGTAATCCTGCTGGAATGGGGTGGGAGAGCTCTCCTAGGGGCGGACAACTCTCCGCTAGGGGAGCTAACTTTTAGTTTTAAACTTCCGTTTTTCTACGTTGTATCATCTTCCTGACGGAGATTAATGGCATAATTGAAACAGGTTTACGATTTGGGCTACAAATTGGAGAATCATTCCACAGATATTAAGTAATCCAGCTGCTTGATCTGGCTTGATCATTACAGTAGTTCCCCTAATAAATCGATCACCAGAAGTGATATTTGAGGTGGTAAAAAAAAAACGAGTGATCGATTTAGCTGGTACCGCACAGAATATTATTCTGAATAATGAACCCATCCAGAATGTTCAAATACCAGTACACCTGTGCTGTTTGGTCCCCACCACATCCCTCTCCCGTCTTACAATGAATAACAACTATCTCATAATATATGTGTAATCTCCAATAATTCACCTAACAATACTGGTGCGAAATGAATACAGTGAGAACTGCATTGTGATTGTAACAGAGGATACGTTCAGTCGTAATGAAACTGTAACAACACCTGTAACCTTTGCTACCGTGCTTTTGACTGGATAGAAGTTATAAAACCAGTTCATAGTAAATAATGTGATAAAACCCTAGTACATGTAAATGTATCTTTTCATTCAAAATTAATAGGAGTATTTTGCTTTTATGATACCAGTTTCATGTGCAGTTCGAATATTTCTTGTTTCAGACACTCCAACAATACCCAAACAACATGAATGAAAGACCAACTAGATATTTGTAATATTTTATTTTGGCCACTATGAAGTAAGTGAGTCATCCTATTTTAGTTGATAAATGAATACAAATTCAAACAAGGGGGATCAAAACAAACCAGTACATTCCAAGTGAGAACAAAAAATTCTAAGAATTCTATAACTGAAAAAAACCACACACACACAATCTTTAATTGATTTCAAGCACAGGGTAGATTTAGCCATTATAATAATCCATTCTCTTCAAATATAGATACATGTAGCACTATCCATTGTAACAATATCACAATCATGAAATATTACATACATCAATGGTATGGAATTACAAAAGTAGAGGACAGGAGTGGACTTCACAATACTGGCAATTACATCCCACCCCAACATGTCAAATCATTCAAGTCATTTTCACACATCACTGCCAATGCTACATACCTAGTCATCCTGAATTTTAAAATGCTACATAACTTTACACCTATTCACCCTGAATTTTAAAATTATCATTGTCATCATGATCATGAAAACAAAAATGGCGATGTACACAGCAACCATATTGAAAATTGTGGTTAGAATCACAAAAAAAGGGAATTTGATTTCTACTGTAAACATGCTTTGTTTTCATGTATTAGATTGCTCATGAATAAGACACACATCGGTTCCTATTTTTATGGGATACTGTAATGTGACCTGGTGACCTCAAGCAGAGTGGATCAAGGTCACCTATCTTCAACAGATCCCAAATCATGAACAGAAGCATGTGGTGTCTATTTATGTAGTATCCAACCAGAGATATCATGTTTGGATTGTTGGGAAGTACCTTTGACTCAGTTACCAAAACCTTGGAACCCGTGAAGTCTGACATCTTTATCAGCTGCTTCAGATATGAGCAGATGCATGTCTAATGTGAATTTGGTAAGTCAAGTCCCAAATCCTCCAGGAAATATTGAGTATGTTGCTAGATTTACCTTGACCTGACCTAAATATCGTGACCTGTGACCAGATGAATGTGTGGAGCATTAATCATTCAATGGATATGGTAAGCCAAATGGTGAAAGCCAACAAGATCAGCTGAAGTTTCAGCAGGGATTACCACCAGATATACAATATTAACAACAACAATATTCAGCTCTTTTGATTGGGTACACACATAATTTCAAATTCCACTCAGATTCACAATTTGTAAGTTATTTCATCAGGTCCTGTTGAGATCTCCCCCCTATGTACCAGAACCTTTATCAATGTTCCTTAGTAAACGGTGTGAATATATCATTGAGTTGTTGAGTGACTCGTATAAAGGTCGTTCTCCGACTCAATTCTTTTAGTTTGCCCGCTCCAACATAAGTACATGTGGATCGTAGTCCTCCCAGTACGTCCTGTACCGTAACTTCCACATCGCCACGATACTCTATCTCTACTGTCTTCCCTTCAGACGCTCTGCAAAGAAAGAGTATATTGTGACAATAATATCAGATTTAACACGACAAGTAAATAGAACTAGAGGTTCCGCTTTGACCCTTGGGTTGCCGCTCCGGCATGAAGCCTATGCTGGTTGTTTTTTAAAGCAAAAACATATGTCTCCCCCAACCTCCCACCTTGCCTTGAGTGAGCACATTATTTATGGGAAAGTGCTATAAAATGAATGTAGCAATAGGTATCCTAAACAAAGCTGTGCATCTAAAAATATTAATTGCTGAGAGGCGATTTTCATTGTTGCAGTAGCCCAGTGAGGAGTCGGGATTTATATAGCAATGAGTGGATTGCCGACACCTACAGCATACAACCATTGTGAAATACATGTAATTGTGAAGCATCAATTATTTCGAAACTGATCACAATATACATGTAGGAAAGATGCAAAACATACAAGAGGCACACCTATAATATACATGCTGTAGTTTCCAAGATATGGAGTGAACAAAAATTGGACAGACAGACAGACAAGCACATTTTGCATGGACCCACACAAGCACTAGCTCACACCAAAACCTAATTAGATCACAAGGCCATTTCAATGAAACTTCCATCCAAGTTTGGTGGGATTTCATCCAGTAGTTCTCCACATATCTTGTAGACAAGTGTAGTCCTGTACATACATGTAACAAAGATGGACATCAGAAACAGATGGATGCATGCGCACACACCGAAACCTAATCAGATGAGGAGTCTATTGCAATGAAGCTTCCATCCAGTTTGGCAAAATTTCGTCAGGTAGTTCTCCAGATATCTTGTAGACAAGGCCTGTATATACATGTACAAGTAGATGGATGGATGGACGGACGGACGGACACGAATGAACGCTCGCGCACACACCAACACCTAATCAGATGAGGAGGCTATCCCAATGAAGCTTCCATCCAAGTTTGGTGAAATTCTGTCAAGTAGTTCTCCAGATATCTTGCAGACAAGGTCTGTATATACATGCACAATTAGATGGATGGACGGACGGACAATGGACATGGAAGAATGCACACACCAAAACCTAATAAAATGAGGGGCTATCCCAATGAACCTTCCATCCAAGTTTGGTGAAATTCCGTCCAGTAGTTCTCAAGATATCTTGCAGACAAAGCCTGTATATACATTTACAATTAGATGGATGGACGGATGGACAATGGACACGGATGAATGCATACACACCAAAACCTAATCAAATGAGGCGGCTATCCCAATGAACCTTCCATCCAAGTTTGATGAAATTCCGTCCAGTAGTTCTTCAGATATCTTGCAGACAGGGACTATAGATACATATATATGTACAAGTAGATGGACAGACGGACGGACACCAGACATGGACAAACGCACGCACACACACCAAAACCTAACCAGATGAGAGGGCTATCCCAATGAAGCTTCCATCCAAGTTTGGTGAACTTCTGTCAAGTAGTTCTCCAGATATCTTGCAGACAAGGCCTGTATATACGTGTACAATTAGATGGACGGACGGACAGACAATGGACACAGATGAATGCACACACACTCACCAAAACCTAATCAAATGAGAGGGTTATCCCAAAGAAGCTTCCATCCAAGTTTGGTGAAATTCCGTCCGGTAGTTCTCAAGATATCTTGCAGACAAGGCCTGTATATACATGTACAAGTAGATGGAGGGACGAACGGACACCAGACACGGACGAACGCACACACACCAATACCTGATCAAATGAGGGGGCTATCCCAATGAAGCTTCCATCCGAGTTTGGTGAAATTCCGTCCAGTAGTTCTCAAGATTTCTTGCAGACAAGGTCTGTATATGCATATACAAGTAGATGGATGGACGGACGGACACCGGACACGGATGAACACATGCACACACACCAAAACCTAATCAATGAGGGGCTATCCCAATGAAGCTTTCATCCAAGTTTGGTGAAATTCCGTCCAGTAGTTCTCAAGATATCTTGCAGACAAGGAAAGGGGACAGACAGACAGATAGGCAGGGGATGGACAGACAGCCCAAACACTAGATGTCTCATAATGAGATAAGGGGTGAAGAAGAGGAAGGGAATTTAGAGTTTCAAATTCAAATACTGGTATATAGTACAAATATCTGAGCATAATATAAATATTACTGGGCATGTTTCTGTGAGGCTTTTCCATATTACAAATTTCTCTGTTCTGAATATTATAGGTGTTATATACTGGACAGATGATAACTCGCCGAGCATTCCAGCATATCAGAAATAAGACACACGACTACAGATGTAGAGACGCCATAAATATCCTACTTTATTTTAACATGCGCACAAGCGACCTTACAATAGATGACGTCACCATCTATGTGTTACACAATATTACATTCCTCCCTCCTAAATAAGGAACCGTAATGGCCGTTACCAGCCTTTCCATACATGACAGTCTTTTGAACGCATCAATAAACTTATAAACCAAATCATATCTCAAACAATCTCAGCAATATGAAAAGATGCATGCAATACAACCATTGCTAACACATGTAACATCTTATACATGTACTAAACTGAAATATGACTCACATATCATGTTACACAACCATAGCCATTATTCAACATAAAAAATACAAAAGTACTCTACAGGTAGGTTGTGATTTCAGATCACTAAACCTAACTCACAGATCTAATCTCTTAGGAGGCTGACATACTCTGGTTGACCTTCTGAGAGGTCTCGGGGTTACTCCATTAGCATCAGGCATTGGAGTAACTGATGGTGTCTGACTAGTCTCGGAATCTTTACTACGCTTTGGACATGTTGGACTGGGAACCTTAGGCACAATTATGTCATGTGACCTGGAATCTAACACATGATCAGGTAAATTTGGTACAAATGGTTCAGACAGTGGAATATCCAAATTGACATCCTGATCAGGTAAGTTTCTCTCTGAACGGTCTGGTGTAAATCCAGTATTTGACTCATCAGCCATCATATGATCAGCATGAACAAACCTGCGTTTGTTCCCAGGGACTCTGACTAGGCAAGTATTAGGACCCTTGATAGATACTACTGTACCCGGTGCAATTTGTGCATAATTTTTCTCAGCTGCACTCGGGCTACTGGCCTTTCAGTACCATCTTCCATAGTGTGACTTAACACGGCGCCTATTCCATATGGACTAGCATCTACACTTAGAACTAGGGGCTTCTTGGGATCATAGTGTACCAAAATCACCTGAGAGAACATATTTTGCATACTCAAATGCGTCTTCACACCCACACTTTGGAATGGTTCAATAGGTCATAGAGGGGGTGAAGGTTAGAGGACAGATTAGGCACAAACTTTCCATAATACTTAACCATGCCGAAAAATGACTTAAGTTCAGATACGTTTTCAGGCCTAGTTGCCTTCTGAATTGCCTCTACCTTACTCTGTAATGGACGGATTCCCTCCGCACTCATAAAGTGACCTAGTACTCCAACTGAGATTTGAAAAATTCACATTTTTCACCATTGAGACGAACATTGTGTTCCTTTAATCTTTTGAACACCTTCTTAAGAACCTCAATGTGCTCTTGGGTGGTCTCAGTTGCCACAATGATATCATCTATGTAACACTGTACATGATCTATACCTGCCAGAATCTTATCAATGGTAGCCTGAAACTGGGACGGAGCAGTTTTGACACCGAAACAAAGACGTTTCGCTCCCAGCAAACCTCTCTGGGTGTTTAAAATCAGCAATTTTGCAGAATCCTCATCCAAAAATAACTGATTAAAAGCTCCAGTCAAATCCAACTTCGAAAAAACTTTCGGTTGCGTACCATGTTGTGTGATTTTGGCAAAAAGATCTTGCGTGTTAGGCAATTTGTACTCGTCATCAGCAATAGCCTCATTCACGGCTTTGTAGTCACCACATACACTTACTCCTTGATTAGGTTTGGGGACATGAACTGCAGGAGATGCCCATTCACTACATTTTACTGGGTACAAAATATCAGACTTTACTAGCCTATCATACTCTTTGTTTACCCTCTCTTCAACTGAGTATGGCACCTGCCTAGCCTTCTGAAATACAGGTTTAGCACCCTCTTTTAACTTCAGAGATGCAGTAAATCCCTTTATCCCTGTATTTTCTGTAGAAAACAAGATGCTGTTTTCTTTCAACAACCTGTTAAACTCTGGAGGAAATTCACTAGATTGTGGGACTGAACTTTTTGGTTTGGTCTTCCCTGTTACTGAGAAAATACTTTCCCAACTCAATTTAATTTTACTCAACCAGTCCCTCCCAAACATTGATGGACATTTCCCCTTCACCACAACAAGTTCTAGCATAAACTCTGGGTTATTACCATATCTGATTGGTACCTTTATACAACCCACAATAGGAACAAGTTCCCCTGTATAGCTACGAAGAGTGAGGTCAACATCATACAAAGGGTATTGATGTAGCTTATTTCTGTAGACAGTCTCAGAAACAGTTGAGCGTGATGCTCCAGTGTCAATGTTGATTTGACCCACTGATACAGAAATGAGAATCGGTTTTACCTTTAAGTGTTTTCTTCACCATTTCTATACAAACCAAATCCTTCATTATCCGACTCGTTTTGATCACTGTCCGTCGACTCAAGAGTTTCCTTCACAAGAATCCACATATTTTGTGGAACTACCAGATTTCGAATTGAACTTACGAAATTGTCCCTGTCCAGATTTGTTCCACCGTTGATTCTTTGTAGAGTCAAAGTTCAATGGGCACATCTTCTGTGTATGACCCCTCTTACGGCATTTCCAACAATCCACATTCTTGAGTCGACAATCCTCAGGTCTGTGTTGTTTTCCGCCACACACTGTACACGGCGAAGAGTCCGACGGTCTGTGAAACGCGCCCTTCTTCTGCCCGCCTGGCTTGGACCACTTCCCCGGCTGCTGAAGTCGGTTGGTCGTGCTGTGATCGGTTGCTGCAGTCGCCTGGCTTCCCATGTGCTCCTTGTTGGCTTTGCCAGCCAACTCGTCCGCCAAAAATTTTACCCTTGCATCTTCGAAAGATAGTTACCTTTGACAATAAAGACGTTTGACACCGTGCCATTTTTGGATGAAGTCCCGACACCAGTCGGTCTCTCAGGGCTTGATTCAGGTAATCGCGAAAATCGCACGTGGAGGCCATCTTCTTCAGTCGCACAATGAAATCTGCCACAGACTCGTCTTCAGTCTGGCTAGCAGCCCCAAATTTATGTCTTTCGGCTATCACAATCGGCTTTGGCGTATAATGTTCTGTAAGCATTTCCTTCAAAACAGTATACGATTTCGTTTTTGGAGCTTCCGGACTGCACAAATTTTTCAGCATTTTAAACGTGTCCACTCCCACTATCGCCAGAAATAAATTTGCCTGCTTGTCATCGGGGATACCGTTTGCCACCATAAACGTGTCACATCTGTCTGCATAGTCACTGAATATCTCTGATTTCTCATCAAAAACTCCCACATTGCCAAACACTGCCATGGTTTGCAATATATGTCGTGGATTCTAAAGTCAATTGTAATCCTCGTCGCCAATTGTTATATACTGGACAGACGATAACTCGCCGAGCATTCCAGCATATCATGCAGAGAAATGAGACACACGACTACAGATGTAGAGATGCCATAAATGTCCTACTTTATTTTAACATGCGCACAAGCGACCTTACAATAGATGACGTCACCATCTATGTGTTACACAATATTACAATAGGAATGATCAGAAAGACTATAGCCATGATCAAGGTTAATTATACACGATATCCCAGGATTCATACCTGTACTCGGCCACTTTTCCTGCATGTTTCTTCATGGCCGTGGCAGAACTCATCCCATAAAACATCTTCATCCTCTTGCCATTTTTCTCCACAATTTCTCCACCAGACTCTGTGTGACCAGCCAACATCCCACCACACATGACAAAATCTGCTCCAGCACCAAACGCCTTTGCTACGTCACCAGGACATGTGCACCCACCATCCTAAAGCGGGGAAAAGATTGATTTGACCTGCAATAACTTCAAATAACAAGGGCCCACAGGGCTTCAAACTAGAATTTCATCATAACCTAACTCCATGAAAATCTGGCATGGAGATAATAATTTCCTGGTTTTTGGACCACAATATCAATGACCTCAGTTCTGACTTCAAAGAAAATAGGGTCCTTCTCCCTGACCAATGAGTAAGCCAAAGTTTGGTACCATGATAACCTTGGACTGGAGATGAAACACAGACAAGCAAAGTAAACAAATGGACAGAACTTGCTACCACGATCTCACGATGGTCATACATGTATAAGAGCTTGATGCTTTTATTGATTGATACCTTTTTAAACAGCGAGACAAATAAGCAGCTTTCACAATATTTATGCTTCTCTACTGTAAATGTGAATCAGTAAACAGGGTTCAAGGGAGATAACCTCAACTCTGACTGTTTTCAACATCATGAAGTATTAAATAGAGATGCACAGGCCAGGGATACTCCTGGTAAGTGTCATTAATCCAAAAGAAAATAGTATGCAGTAGAGTCTGCTGAATTCCCAGTGCTGTAAATTCCCACCTCACACACAATGACTGGAATGTTCTACTTACAGATATTATATGTCCCCCCAGGCCATGGGCAGCATCAGCACACTCTAAGACAGCGCTGAGTTGAGGATATCCCACCCCAGTCTTCTTCCTGGTGGTACAGACGGAGCCTGGACCGATGCCCACCTTGATGATGTCAGCCCCTGAGAGTAACAACTCCTCTACCATCTCGCCTGTCACCACATTACCTGCCTGAACAATAATATATACAGTCCATTCATCACATAACCTTCTTGAACAATACTATATACAGTCCAGTCATGACATTACCTGCCTGAATAATAGAGTCAAGTCATCACAATACCTGCTTGAACAAAATATACACAGTCCTGTCACATTACCTGCCTGAACAATAATATACAGCCCTGTCACCACCACATTACCTGCCTGAACAATAATATATAGAGTCCTGTCACCACATTACCTGCCTGAACAATAATATATACAGTCCCATCACCACATTACCTGCCTGAACAATAACATATACAGTCCGGTCACCACAATACCTGCCTGAACAATAATATATACAGTCCAGTCACTGTTCACATCATTTCTCTGATAATATATATTGGTAGGTTAACAAGATGATCTGGAGATGAGCAGTATTCTGAGAATCAAGAGTTACATTGAAATCCAACACAGTTTTCTTCGGGATACTTTTCATACAAAAAGCATGCCATTTTGAAAAGGACTACATGACTTCTGACTTTATTCTGAGGGACTTTACTGCCACGTTTACACTAACAAAATCATTTTCATACAATTGGATGCACTGCTGGATAGATGCACAAAACTGGACAGATAGTACACATCTACTTTGTACAGAGTATCCACAGTAATGGAAGCTTACATCTAACACAGAAAGGACAGATAATAATATATTATTCGGGCTCGGGCGATAAGTCAAGCAGCCTCATCCTACTCTGGCAGATACACGGTAACAGATCACCACAGTGTACATGTACTGATGATATATTTATCATATACCTATTTGTTGCGACAAAATCTGCGGTAAATTCTGAAAGAAACAAGGCGAACTACTTCGCGAGAGTTTTTTTTTAGGTGTATATGGGATGCCCGGTTCATTATACGATTTTCTGCTCTAAATCGCTGCGCGCACGTGCGAAAACAAAATGTCGAGCAGATTGCAGTTGGACTGTTGGTGGCTATCTGTGTCAAACGAAATCCGTGAATTACAATAAATGAAGTCTGTCCCATACTACACATATTGCAAGTTGGAATTGCTACAGTATCTGTTAGCCGCTGCTTCATGTAGGCGCTGCTTTTCCAGTTTTTTTTTTTTTTCGAATGCAACTTTCGCAACACCATCAACTAATCAGTCAGCCATAGTCGTTGTGTACATTGGAGCATAATTTTAATGATATACCGAAACACTGATACTCCTTTCAGATATTGGACAAGATAATGGATCAGAGTAAGCACGGCAATAGATTGCTTTTCGAATGTTTGCAATTTGTTGTTGAAAAAGAACAGATTGCCAGGTAGCTTAGAAAAACATATCTCTATGAGACGACAAATATTTGACAATCGGCCTTTTCTGTGTCCAAAGGCAAATTGTCAAATATTTAGCAGAAAACCGATTGTCAAATATTTTGTTCATAGATATGTTTTCAAAGCTAATTGCCAGGCATTACTAACGGTTCATACAAGATGGACAAGTTAATGACTTCAATTTCAAATCAAAGTCTAACTCTTAAATAATATTAATTTTAACCTTTTAGTTTATAACATTGATAACTGAAAGTTTTGTATGGAATGACACTGCACTGGCCAAATTTTTTTTTTAAAGAAAAAAGGTGTCAACTTATGCTTGAAACAGGAAGCTTTAGTCAAATGTAACTACATTTAAACATATATACACATGGATACAAGCCACACTGCTGGCCATGAATAAATTGCAGTGCACATGTAGTAATTGCTTACACACCTTAAAATTGAGGCATACAATTACAGTGGAGTCAAATTTACAATCTCAGTGTTTTGATAATGAAGTTCAACAATGGGGCTTGCCAGCCGAAACAAAATTCCAGAGAGGGTGCAGCTATACTATTGGTATCAGGTAAAAAGACGTTTAATTATACGTCACAAAGGCCACGCGTCACAAAAAGAAACTATATGTCATAAAAGGAGCGACTGCGAGGAAACGATGCATTTGTGACGTTGCATCATCACCCTACTGAATCGTCAAGTATGATTATAGGTGAAAACCGCCGGTCACGTGTCAAATCACAGTCAATGGTAGGTTTTTCGGTGCTTTCGTTATCAAGCGTGGGCGTGTGTCTGACCAGACGACAGTGACCACAGCCGAAAATGAACGATTTTCAGCATATCGATGACAGGTATGGTTACTGGTGTCCAGTCATTTTTTGAAGGAGAGATATCGTACTATATTGTCACCAAATGTAGGGTTATTACTATTTCAAGTTAACAAACATTTTAAACATTTTTGCGGCGAGAGGTGTTTTTAGGTGTTGGTAGACAGTCCATGGTAGGTATTAGCATCGAATTATAGTGTGAGGAAATGAGCACAAAATGAAAACGTGGGAACTTTAACTACCTGCCTCATATATCACTGACTCATTCATCTCTATATTCCTTCCACTTGTGTGTGTTTAAGAGGAATATGAACCATTAATAGTTTATTCTCTGTCTGTCTGATATTACGACAGTCCATTGTATCATCATCGGACCGATCGACAGTCCATGGTAGGTCAACATGCACTTGTGAATGATGCACAGAGAGCACATCGTCTGATCCAATGATTCGCCAAATGGACTGTTGCCAAGACAAATGGTAGCTACCATGGACTGTCGACATATCTGATATATAATCATATGTTGCCTCATTATAACATTGCAGCTGTTATGCGGCTTCAATGTGAAGTGATCCAACCTACAGTTCATGGTCGCATGACAAATGGACTGGTGCATTCACCTATAATCATACTTGTCGATTCAGTAGGGTGATCATAGCGCCATTTTACCTCATACTACAGCTGCCCCCTCCGTTGGTCGGCGCGCCCCATTTATGCGAGTGATGTACAGCTTACCTATTATTCAGGTATTTAGGCGAGTACAAGGTCATGGCCAGCACCGAGCCAATAATGGGATACGTTATTATAATATATATCAATTATACATGAAAACAGCATACATTATTAATACTAACTACCAGTAATTTATTATGTGATGGTTTCGTGTAATTCGATTCATTTTTAATATTTGTCAATTGAAAAATAATTACGAACGCTATGTACTTTGTAGCCTACAAAATTCAACAATATTTTACTTTGTCATGCCTGCCAATATATGTGGTGGGGAAAAACCAGTATTGCAGCGCAAATCACCATCACCAGAACTAATTTAAAAATTTCCGAATATATAATATACATAAAGACCCATTTCCACAGCACGCGTCGCGACAACCACAACTGCATACCACAACCTTTTGCAGTTTGGCGCATTTCCACAGCACGCGTTATGACAGCGACACTCTCGCCATTCCAGCCATTCAACGGAAGGGATTCCCCTCACCTAGCCGGGCCAACGATTTCTATCCCCTCCGATTGGTTGATAGTTCAGCGACAACGCGTTGAAATAACCTGGTTCTAATTTTGTCGCGCGTCAAAAATGTGGTTCTGATGTCGCCACGACTGACGCTTGCTGTGAGTACTACACCATTGAAACATGAGAGCTATTTTTCGGATGTGGTTGTCGCTGCGAAAACGCGTGCTGTGGAAATGGGCCTTAAGCCAGCAACAGACTTTAGCCCAATGCATTATTCTAATGGGCAAATGAGGTCCCTGAAATCAGGACTGATGAAAGTACATACGCATAATCAATACAGAATTAGACTGTATTTATATCCGTTTAGATTTGACAAACATATTTGACATCTATTTATCATATTTGTATTTATTTCTTAAGACTGTAACTTTCAGCAGTAATAAAATTATTGTTTAGAATGGCACGTCAGGTATGTAGGACTTAAGCCCCAAACACATGCACACAATTTACTCAAGTGTTTATTTGCACGTGTGCATATTTACATATGCGTGTAAATGTACATTTTGCTATAAAGCGTTCACATGGTTATAACAAGACGTAAGTAAAACAAGAGGCAAACCATAATGGAACCTATCAGTTCAAAGGTCACAGGTCACGGTCACCATGGATTAAACGGGAGTAAGCATTTTATGTACATTAATTCAAGTTACCTTCATCAAATTTCACAGGTGGCTTTATTACTCTTATAAGTCTAATGAAGACTATTTATATAACAGTGACAATAATGAAGGTTAAATGTTGCCATGACCCAAAAGGAGTATGGCCAAAGTTTTCATGTCACAAAAAATGTTTCTGTTTGACAGTAATAATTTATGGGGATACGAGACATAAATGTTCCACAGAACTTTTTTTTTAAAATTGATTGAACAGTATTTTCTCTGTTTTATTCCAAATACATGGTTTGCATATTTGCTATGCGTTCACATGACGAGAATGCACACAGTGCAAATTTACATCTGTGTAAATACACTTTTGCACAACCACCGGACCAGATGCAAATTTAGTCTCCATGCAAATATACGTGTGCAGTTGCGTTCACATGCCGAGTTTGCACTCGTGTATTTTATTTTGCACAGTGTGCAAATTACACTGGTGTGTATACATGTGCATGTGATCAGGGCTTTAGTTTAAAATTTTTCCATGTGCATGTCCCCTAAATTCAGAATACAATTTTAAAGAAACTTTTGTAACTAAAAGCATAGGATAATTAAAATGAAATTAGTACATGTAGAGGCATATGTAAAACACACTACAAATACAGTGCTTTCAGTGCAGATATGGTGTTGGGGACATTTGTATGGCGGCATTAACAGTCTGTGAGAGTGTATCGGATCTAGTGACTGGAAGACTAGGTGGACAGATATTAATGTTCAAAGTAGTTGTTGAATGTCGCCCCTTGAAAAACACCAGCTGCTGTGTGACTAGCACTGTGAGTTTCAGAACGTCTCTCAACAAAACTTTCACAAACAACCGGAGGATTGGTTGGAGTGGCTTGGTGTGGGGTTATCGCCCCTTGATTGCTATTAGGAGCTTTGCCTTGTGCAGCTGGTTTTTCTTGAAGAGTTATTATGTTTGACATTTCTTCCTGTTGTTCGAGGGAAGCAACTGCATAATGGTTTAAAGAAGCGACATTCTTGTGGCCCGTTAACTGCGCAATTGTTGTCGGTGCTACCCCAGCATGAAGTAACCTGGTCGCTGTTGTTGAACGCGCACTGTGATTTGTTTTTCGACCTTGCAAATTACCTTTCTTAGCCATCGTTTTCATCATGTCATTCAGGTAATTTTTTCCAAGCGGCCGACATTTATACCATTTTTCACTGTTAGGCTTTCTTTTGTAGTTAATTGATAAGTAGAACAGGCTGTCTACCTGGCACATTTCTTGAGGGCGATGTGATTTGAAGATTTTGTAAGCTTCAACAGGGCATTTGTCTTTATTTTCAATTGCGAATTGTTTGGGCGCAAAAGCCCTCTGATTTCCGAATGAAATTGCTCCATTTCTTGTTTTAGTGTCTCTTTCATTAAATTTAAGAAATTCTAATCCTCTTTCGTCTTTGTGGAGGGTGATATCGCCCCATTTAAGTTTTCTGTTTTCGTCACGGCCTCGCAGGCCAAAATGCATGGTGTTATTCAGCCAAATTTTATTTTGTAATACTTTGGGGCTTTCATTTCCAATAATTTTTTTTTTCTTCAAGAATGCTTTGCTCTCTAACAGTTAGCGGTGTTGCTTTATTCGGCCTGTTGTCCTTGCCTTTTTGTTTCAGTTATTTTCTCTTAGACGCCAGAACATCCCTACTTGTTCTAAATTCGGGACCAAATATGATGCTTGTCATGTAGTTTTTCTCTCGAAGAAATCGATCAATGCCACGGTGGTAGCTCGTTAACGTGTCTGATTCATATTCAGAACCATCGTACTTTCGAATGGACAGGATAAATGAACCCAAGTAGTTGTTGGAGTTCCACTGGCGGGATGGTCTCCACATTCCTGTTTTCAAACCTAGGCACGGCCTTAAGTCACCTGGTGAATACATTTATTACACTCCCTGTTTTCCGCACTGTATTTTTATTTTGCATATTTTTAATAAAGTCAGCATGATCTTGACTTTCTTCGATAAATATCGGTTGCTTTGACCTCTTGATTCCACTTTCAGTGTGTGGTTGTTGGAAAAGATCTATGTCACTGTTACTTGTATCACTTTCGCTCTCAATATTATCAGGGGATGCAAGTGTAACTGCAGGGCAATCTGTTGCTGGTGGTGGGAGGGGACAAGTTGTTTCACTTTCACACATGATTTGACTTTGAGTTTGATCCAAAGCCATGACAAGGATGTTGTCGCTGTTGGTTGAAGTTTCACTGTCCGACCAGAAACCTAAATCAAAATTTGGACGTTCAGAGTCTGAATTTGTACCAAACAGGCTTTCATAGTCCTAGTCTATTATTGCGTCATCACAAACTGACACATTCCTATCGGGAATCTCCTCTTCCATGACGACCACTGACGTCACACAGTACAGTAGGCCACGAATATAGGTCAATAATGCAATAATGACAATAGAAAAGTTAATAACATTAAACAGTAGCAAACTATATGCACATGAATGACACCAACAACTGGAAAACGGTGAAATCGAACAGCTAGGCAATGGTAGAGCTAGAGTTGGCGACGAAGCGAAGATTAATAATGTCGGATGTACAGTGGCAGACGACATTTTTCTCTATTATTTATTTGGGAATTTTGGTCGTACATCTGCTTGTGTTTCTGTGTTGTTTTTCATATGTGATGTTTACTCACTAAAAATGAGCAAACCGCAAGTTTTGAGTGTATGCAATATGCGTTTTGGGTTTAGATTCTGTGCTATTTTTGATGACCTAGATAATTTCGCATCTATGTCAGGCAGGGGTTTCCCAGTGTCACATTCCAGGTCACTGAGGTCACGGTCAAAAGTAGTCCGGCTAACTTTCAATTATCTGACAGTGACACAAGAGGCCAATACAAGCACGAGAGGGCGATACGGAAACGGAAAACTCAAGTCTGTATCGCTATCCTAACATGCATAGGTATATGATAAATGTCCAGATGAATATGCTGTATGTACAAACAAACACATGTGGTGAGTCCGGTGTACACAGTTGGCAATATCAGCCTAGAAAGGAAAAGAGCCGACTTGACAAGCCTCACCATGCTAAGTGGTGATAATAAATAAATCTCAAGAACCTAATTCAGAATCCAGTCCCCTTTGTGCTCATAGCCCATTTTATCATTATCATCAGTATTCTATTCTTTTCTCTAGTCAAAGATATTTCTAAAGTTATCAGTTAGACAAACCTATCAACACTATTGGGTTTTCATGGTTAGATACTTGATCACTTAAAAAGTTTTCTTTAAAATTTGAGGATTCTGAACAAATTTTTTTAAGGCATTCATCTCACCATTATCGTATGGTGTGGGAACTTCTTACGAACATCTCGGACAAACTCCACAAAATGTTCCGAGTAACCATTGGCAACATCCACACAGACATACTTGACCTCTGGGATACCATCCAGTATAGAGCAAAGTTTGTTGAGGTCACCATGACCTGTCCCTGTACTAGCTGCAACATACTAAAACATAAGACATAATCATTGTCATTTTACAAATCCCCAAACACAACAACATGATAACAGTATTCATTTCTTCACAGCTGTCCATAATATATCTTTGAGGTGAACACATGGTTAGATTTAGGGTCCCACAGCATCCATAAAAAGGACGTGTATAAAATGAAAGGACTGATTCTTGCACAAATTGACGATTTTAATTCAGAAAACCTGCTTAAATCAGCCAGAAACTGAAATACAAAGCACACTGACAGTAATTATTACATGAATACACAAAGAAAAATCACAATGGACAAATGCCTTATCATATTTATGGCAATATTATGGACTTTGACTTCTTGCAAGACATCTGGGAAATTGTATTTTTTCAAATAAGGACTAACCCTGGAACATTGCAACAGTTTGAAACCTTTCTCCAGCAATGTTGTATTGTGACTTTGACAGATCCTGACAGCATTGGGAGGTCAACCATGACTTTACTGGTCTTGTGAAAATTATCCTACACATGTACAATGTAGATATGTTCAAACTACCACATACTTAAAGATGTAATCAGCCTCAAATCTGGGAAGAAATCAGTGTCTCTCAAACTCAGCGAAAGTGACATATGTTACAACAGGTACAAATTGAAACACATTTGACCACAAATAAACTAAACTTGTTTCTACCATTCACGAGAAAATAGAAGGAATTAATCTTTAAAAATAAACGGCATGGCATGCCGTTTATTTTTCCACGACCGTGTCAACAAGCGTATACACGTATGGTGCATTCTACCAACGTATGCTGTGCGACATTACCGAACCGTAGGCACGAGCCATGACGTTATCCCATGGCTGCAGCTGTGCAGCATTCAAATTCGTGAGCGTCGCTACGTCGCTTATACGTCACGCAGTGACGTCATTTTCCTCTCCGCGTACAGCACACACACAATGGCGAGACAGAAAAGCCGTCGAAGCGGGCAGAGTTACAAATTTCTCTGACAAGATATTCTTACATTCGTTGTATATGACGATCCCACTATCATCAAATATAATACAGATGATGCTTTGGGTAATCTTCCCTGCTGAAAAAACGCACAGGGGAGAGTTTACAAAATCCATCCATTTTGAGGCTGATTACATCTTTAAATTACATTAACCAGAATTTGCAATTCTTGGAATCACCATTTTCTTAATATATTGCACTGTTTTCATCGCATCCTATCTCTTATCGATTCACAAATTCACTCCAATATCAATGACATGAATCCCAGGATGTAAACGTAGGCCAACTCATCACTAAAACTGTACATACAATTGACGTGCATCTACATTTATTTATTATTGGACAAAAGGTGTAAAAAGGAAACATTGTGTAGATTTACCTGCATCATTTCCGTGTTTTCCTTGGCAAACTCCTTCCAGGCCTCCACAGAATAATGTTTATGAATACAGGTAAACATAGAGTGCTGTAATGAATACAAGAATTGTTCTCTCCGTATTACATCATCTATTCAGTGTATCACACTTAGTACAGTGATTTAGTTGTCCATGCACTCACAAACATAATGCAACTGTAATAGAAAACTTTCACAGATATAGACCAGTCATGGATGGATGGATAGAATTCGACAGATCATATTATATGTTCACATTAGGTGAACATATGACAGAAGTGTGAGACTCACAAAACCCCTCGGCTTCCCCCAAGCAATTGAGAAATATGCCGGGAATGTGCAACATATTATGGTATACTAATCATCCAGAATTGTCCTTTTTAGAGAATGTCATCAACTCTGCAGATATAACAACTACATTCAAGAATATATATCCCAAAATCATATGTAGATTAATACACAACAAGAGCCCAAAGGGCTTCAATATACGCCCGTATTATCTGGAATTACATTGGTCCAAATTTCAAGGTTGTTTAATTGCCTTGATTCCAATTGGTAGCTAGCAATCCGGAAAAAGGTCTACAATTTTGTGCTTCTGAAAATGTAACATATCACATCTAAAATTGAATGATAAACTAAAATGAGCTGAACTCTTGGAAACTAGGTGACCTTGGAGCAAGAACCGAGAGCTCACATACCCCACAATGAAATCGACAATAGCCAAACACAAGAAAATAGTACTTTTCCTGCAAATGGATTTCTTTCAGACGAGAGAATTTTTCATGAAGGAAGAAGAAACAGTTGAAGTAAACCTTTGTTCTTGAGTTGATAAACGGGTATGGAGTTCATAAAGGACCCCTCTCCACGTTAAACTAGTAAATGTATGGTTTCTATTTCACAACAGTTTAACTAAATGTAGTTGTTTCAAACATGGGAGACAACTCCACAGGACAAATGCCATATACATGTAGGGGAGAGAACTCTGAATATTCCAACCTAACACATATAGTCAGCTAAACTTGATTCAATTCTGGGGGACCTTGACATTTGACAAATTGATGTATGTCTCCTCTTCGCCAGGCGAGTAAGGTATCTGATACCATTCCATACCTTGAAACTAGAGATATCGCACGGATGAATGGACAGAACACAACATCGCATTACATGACCTCGTCTTCGACAGGCATATGAAAATGTGACTTAATGATTTCCTGATTTTGGGGTAACAGTGACCTTGACCTAAACTTTGGTGCATGACACATCGTCTTCCGTCAATGTATCAATGGACACAAAAAAAATCATGATTTTTATGAATTTCATGATTTTGGGGGTCACCGTGACCGTGATATCTGGCCTTGACCTACATTTTGGTACGTGACACATCATGTCCCCGTAATGTATCTACTGACTCACAAAAAAAAGTACTTTTCAAAGATTTCTTGATTCTGGAGTCACAGTGACCCTGAGCTCAATTTTGGTACATGACAAACCATCTCCCCGTAATTTCTCAATGGGCACAAAAAATCAAGATTTTTAACAATTTCACAATTTTGGGGTCACAGTGACCTTTGACCTTCGACCTTGACCTATATTTTGATATGCAACACTTCATTTCCCCCTATTGAATCCACTCACAAAAAATTAGAAATTTATGATTTCCTGATTTTTCATTCACACTGACTTTTGACCTCTGACCTCGACCTACATTTGGCATGCAACACATCGTTTCCCCCCTAGGGCATCCACTCGCCAAAAATTAGAACTGTAGATGGAAAACTATCAATGATCACTGATTTCCTGATTTTTAGGCAACAGTGACCTTTGACCTCTGACCTCGACCTGAATTTCGGTACGCGACACATCGTCTGCACCTGATGTATCCATTCACAAAAAATTGCAACTGTGGATAGAAAACATCCAGAGATATAGACCAGACACGAACACTTCACGGATTTCCTTTTTTTCAGGCCATTGACCTTTGACCTCTGACCGCGACCTTCATTTTTGTACGCGAAACATCGTCTCTCCGTAGGGTATCCACTCACCAAAAATTGGAACTGTAAATAGAAAACTGTTCCAGATATAGACCGGACATGGGGGACGGACAGACGGACGGATGGACGGACAGAAACCGCCATCACATAATACGTCCGCCTTTTCGGGCGTATAAAAAGGGCCATAACTCTGTAAAATAAGGGCCGAGACGAATCATTTTTTGTAGTCTTGTGGTACACAAGTCGATAAATAAGTTTCCAGAATTTGGTAGCTGTATTGAGCAGTTCTTCGGATATAACTGGTTACATTCAAGCATATCTAAGATTATTACGCCCGAAGAGGAGCATAACTCCATAAAATAAGAGCAGAGACGATAATTTTTTGTATGCTTCTAGAATAGAACTAGATAAATAAGTTTCCAAAATTTAGCAGCTGTACCGAACACGGATCTGCAGATATAACTTGTACATTCAACTACAGATCACAAAATCAGAGATTATTACATCTGATCATAGAGGCATACATGTAACTTCATAAAATATGGGCCGAGACAACTAATTTTCTGCAGGCAGCTAGAATACAACTGAATAAAGAAGTTACCTCAAAATCTGGTAGCTGTACCAAACACAGTTAATTATATATAACTGGTTACATTCAAGCATATATATCACAAAATCAGAGATAACTGCACCTGAACAGGGGCATAACTCTGCAAACTAAGGGCCGGGTAATTTTTGTTGGCTTCTAGAATACAACAATATAAATAAGTTTCCAAAATATAGTAGCTATATCGAACACAGTTCTGCAGATATAGTTGGTTACATTCAAGTACACAGGACAGAAATAGAAAATAATATATCTGTAAAGGGGCATAACTCTGTAAAATATGGGCCGAGGGGAGCCACTTTCGATAGGCGTCTGACTTAGCACTAGATAAATAAGTGTTCAAAATTTGGTGGTTGTGTATCAAGCGAGTTTTGCCTAGAATGCGGTAATGGACAGACAGACATGGCGACCACACCCCAGAGGCCAAAATGGCCGAGGAGTAAAAAGTGTTATGCCTTTGTGGATGTGTGTGATCCACTATGAACGTGTGTACTGCCGAAATTCTTAATAGTGATGATGGCAGTCCTTAGTTCAAATGTTAAAATCTTTCAGGGAGTTGATGAGGTTTCAATAAATAGGAAAGCAAGGACATCGTCGGTATTGCCAAACTGTTGGCCTCCGTTGCCAAGATTTGGCTTTAATCTCTAACCCAGGTGTGAATGGCACCGATTAGGTATTTTGCTGATATCTTTTGATAAATAGAATCTGAAATTACAGTATGTGTTATCACATTCTGCAAAACACATTAAAACATCAAAGATAAGCATGATTAGACTTTTACAGCAAAATTTGTTCATCTGGTCTATCTGGCATAATAAAGAGCCTGATTGAGATTAGTATTTAGTGTGAATATATTTATTTCTCTTCTATCGCACAGTAAAACCATTCCATCGATGCATTGAAAATCATCCAGACAGGTGTATACTTAGGGACCGTATCCACCCTTCGTTCGTTAGCTAGACATTTTAAACGCTGGAAAAAAACGTCCAAGCAAACGATGGGTGTAGGAGTTGATCGTTTTTTTAAAAACGTCGGCCAAACAAAGACGATCGCTGGAAATCTCCGACCTCCGGTAAAGGTGTTGGTCGTCTTTTCTCAACTCCTGCAAAGGTGTAGATGTCTTCTTGCAAACGATTGGAAGTCTCCTGGCAAATGATCGGCGCGAAAGTAGCCCTGCTTTTATAGACGCAAAAATAACAACATCGGTCGGGTCAACCACGGGTTATGAGAATTAAACACAAATTAATATTGTTTTCTCTTCCAGTATATTGCAACACGTGTGAAATAACACTCGCAAATAAATAACATATTATGAATCTACGATATCGTTTTATGGACATGCGTTACAAATGTTATGTATTTTGCAGAATACAGGCTTGCGCAAACTTTTAAAAAAGTCATTCCTAGCTTACGATGGAATTGATCATTGTTTTAGTTTAACAATTATTCTTACGTTTAATTACCGGTACTAAACGTCGATTGAAACATCCAAACATTGAAATCTAATGCGTATATTATCTCTTTCAGGGCGTTGCGTATACGCTGAAATGCAGCAGACGAATGAGATAACAGTTTGGTTATGGCGTAATTCCAGCAGGAATTTACTGTGAAATCCAAATAAATACTCTGCCAAGTATGGGCACCGCCCCCTCCCACAAATATGAAAACGGGTGGCCAAGGAACACTTTGCTCCCCCCCCCCTTGAATAATTGTGACTAAAGTGCCTTGAAATGAGCCAGATTCATCTTAACTATACAGATATAAGCCTATACAGACTGCAAAGATTAAGTGTTTTCGGAACTAGATGAAGGACAAGCATCTGTTCGCAGGTACGAACTTGCTTTTCGCAACAACAAACTTTTTGCATGGAAGATTGCTGGATTATTGAAGATAATTTTGAGTCGATGCAGTTGCTCACTATAAAAATATATTCACCGTCTTTCTAAAGAGGGATAATTATCCTTTCTAATGAGCTGCAAGGTCAGTCTGAACCACAATGTTTTTATGTGGAAAATTAGGATGGTTGATTCAATTTTCTGAAAACGGTCAATTTCCAAAACCAGACAATGCACAGCACTGTACAGAGGCTGAAATCACAGGCGCTAATTAATAACTGACCAATGACAAGCGGAAGGGTTTTTCGGCCCCGGTCCCGACCCCCCAGGTTTTCAGATCGACAACTGAGACAAATGTTGATTGCTGCTGTAATATAGTTTCCACACAGTGAAGAATGAAAATTATGTAAACCTCTGAAAATGCTCTTAATCATGAGAAATGGACTGGTGGGAGGGGAGGCTGCCCCTGGACCCCCATCTTCACCACGTCGCGGTTTCTATTTGTGAGCCAAAGGCGAACCCTTGACCAACTTGCATAGCAAACCGAGTTCCGCCCACACTCCAGTTACGTGACCTAGAAAAACTGCGCTGATGGTAAAATACGTTTAGGTTTTACTTTCGCTGCTAAACTATTCGCTGATACCGAATGTAAAATATCTAACCCAAGCACGCATGACAATAAAATATTAATGGATAGACCAGTGAAATTTTATAGAAATCCGTGCGTTTCAACCCAAGTCCTTCAGTGGGAAGGTGAGGTCGGATACACTGACATCGCGGACCGCCTTTAAAGCTTCGGTGTTTTCTACATTTGCCTGGCTTGTTGTATGTTTGATGATAGATGAATGGATACCAATGGGTTTTTCTCTTCAAATAGATTTTGTTTTAAACTATGTTTCCTTATATTTATTAATGTTCATGGATGTTGAAAAGGTGCATGTTCTTCCGCCACTGGGCATCGCACAAGCTATGGTGTTTTCGAATCTGTTGTCAAGGTCGCCATGGTCGCGGTGCTTAAGTGATCTGATTGGTCAATATGTGCAGGATGCCGCTGTGTGTCGTTGATCGCGATACGTTGCCCAAGCGTATCAGGGGCTATATCTAGGATAGAGATACCCCTGGTTTTAGCGAGGATGCTGGACCCCTAGCCTGATACACCTTTGGCGCATATTGATCTGATGGTACTTGGAGACATTCCGCCCCCACAAATCATCTTCCTGGGCCACTGATTTCTATTCCAGTCTTTGCATCATAGTCATTCATGAATGTATTGTT